>JAQIXC010002227.1:0-11563 GCA_034697605.1 Metabelba pulverosa
CTGGCAACCGGGGTTTTTTGATTGGATTTGATAGAGAACATTGAGATAATCACAGATGTGTTGAAATTATTTTCATAAGACTTGTAGTTCACCCGCTATGGGTCGTTAAAGTCAAAAATTAAAAATCAAAATTATACATGTTTTCCGACTGAAAAAAGCTTCCTGAGTTGAATGGCATAAATTAAAATGCTGTAGATTTGATAGTTTTTGAGTTATAAACAGTTTTAATAAAATTTATATGCTTTATCAAGTGCAACTTTTTTGTTTAATGAGATATCTCAAATCTAATATCATATTCGTAATCAGCACGGTAGAATTAGTAGAATTAAATGTATACCTGTTATATATTACAATTTTGAAATTCCATACTTTGCAGCCCTCTAGCGGATAAACTATTTGTCTAGCAACCGCCGTTTACCATGCTTATTTGATAGAGAACATCAAGATGAACAACATTTGTATAAGTGAAAAGTTTGTAGGGCAAATAGTTTACCCGCTAGAGTGCTCCAAAGTATGTAATTTCAAAGTCGTAATATATAGCACATATACATAAAATCCTACTAAATCGACCATGATGATTACGAATATGATATTAGATTTGAGCAATCTCATCAATCAAAAAAAGTTGCACTTAATAAAGTACATAAATCAGGTATAAATGCGCTGCAACTTAAAATCTATTAAAGCTAAAACATTTTAATTCCCACTTTTCAACTTAGAATGCTTTTTCCAGTCGGAAAACATGTATAATTTTGATTTTTAATTATTGACTTTAACGACCCCTAGCGTGTAAACTACGAGTCCTATCAAGATAATTTCAACACATCTGTGATTATCTCAATGTTCTTTATCAAATCCAATTAAAAAACCCCGGTTGCCAGATTGTCGCAGAAAAAACATCCTCCTTTAATGAATTAGTTGTCTATTTATTCTACAGTAATAATTAGTATTAATTAATAATTTATTAGCAATGTTTATTTATTCAGCGTGAGTAATTAACCATTAATTTAAAATTCTTATTTTTGACCTAAAACTGACTTTGAACATATTTTAAATATTGATGATTACAGAGTAATTAATAAGAATTAATTTATGTCCACTGAATAAATTTATTTGATAAATGCATAAATATTTGTCAAGTTTAATTAATATAAAAACAAAAATTTTATAAATAAATGGAACGTCAGTGAAATTTATTTTTAAAATAAATTATAAAATATTATGTGAAAAAGAAGACATCTATTTTTATCATGAAAATTTTATATTTAAAATAAGATTTTATGCTAAATGTTAACGCTTATATTAGTAAACAATTTTTAATAAAATTTGTATAATATCAATCTAATATTTTATTTTGTCTTAAGGAATTTTTAAAATTTAGTATTAAATTATATCATTAAAAAATTAAGGCAAATGCAGAGCTATTTATTTTAAATATGTATAATTTACTTGATTTACCATTAAAAAATAAATAGTAAAAGTTAAAATTTAATCAATTACAAGCATTAAATTATAAATTGCTTTATATAAACTTTAATATTTAAGCAATATATTATATAATTTTTTAGTTAGAAATTTATCAAGTACAGTATTTTGTGTTGAAAAGAGAATTTTAAAAAATACTGTAGCATTAAGATGATAAGGAGTCTATTTTTTATTATTTTTTCATACGGTGTTCAAAATTTATACCAATATTATTATATTTTTATATATACCTACTAATATCCAAAATATATGCTTTAAAATAAATACAGTACAGTATATTTTTAGCGTTTAGCGTTTTTTGTTTGTCATTTAATAATTTAATCTATTTAATCCGTTTTTTAAAACAATTTTTAAATGCAAATTATGAGAGATATGTAATAGAAATATAAACACTCTATAATATAGACTCTACTATACTATACTACATTATAGAGTATATATTGAGCAGATAATGCTAAAATGTATATTTCAACTAATTTAATAATTCAGTAAAACATATTAGATAATAAATTAGATTATAATATTAAAATTATCTAGCTTATAAAATTCAGTTTTACTGTTATAAAACAGTTATTACATATAAATTATGAAATGATAAAATTAACTTTCAAAATTTAAATTAAAGGCAAACCTGTTTAATCTGGTATCTCAATAGTAAAACACTTTATTTATAATATGAAAATAAATTTTAGTAACAGTGCATTCAAATGAATGTAACAGTATAATCAATAAAAACATAAAAGAAATTATTGTAAACAAATTATTATACTAGTAATTTTGCAGCTATTCTATTTAGTAAAATACACCTGCTGATTACATTAAAAAATCAAACTGTAAAGAATTGCTTGTTGAATTAAGCCATAAATAAAAAATTCTTAGCCTTCAATGTTAACCATGTGCTTTAAAATTGTATGACGTATGAAATAAATTAGTCGCATTTAAAACTGTCATAATTCGTCATTTGAATTGCTCTAATCAATCAATTTTGATTATGACATGCTAGAAAATAGCGCTTTTTATCGAGAAAGAGGCGAAAATGGGAGCGAAACAAACGGCGAACCGAAATGAATGCATATTTATTCATACGATTAAAACGATTCGTACGATTCAGGTCTACAACATCTATCACTTCGCGAACTACTACTGGAGCCGAAAGAAGCGCAGTATTTGTTAGACGACGTGGCCGTCAACTGCTGCCAAAGCCTACTCTCCCTCAAAGTGCTCAACTGTTCCCGACTGCCCTACCCTATACTCCATGTCGGGGTGTTTATCAACCTCACACAACTGGTCGTCTCTCCGCAGGTAATGCACATTCACTTCATAACCCTATTCAACCGTTCGGCGCTAACAACAAATGCTTATACTCTATAGCCATACCATATGAGCTATAAATTGGTTTTTATATCTTTTATCGATTTCGAGTTTTGATACCAATTATCAATGTCTGCCATCAATGCTTATTAAATTAAACTATTTTATCATGAATAAACTGTACCCTTATCAAGGTTTAATAATGCGCTGATAATACAGTTATTGATAAAAAATATTTAAATAAATAACATTTTTCTTATTATTAGTGTTTAACTATTAAATAATTAAAATGTTTAATCAATAAAAATAAAACTTTCTTTGTTTAAAAGTAATATTCTTTTGTTGGATGTTACATTAAATTACAATAAAAATATAACATTGTCAAAATTATACTTAATTTATATTTACTTATAGTTTTAGATAAACAGCAAATAAAATCTATTTTTAATGCCAAGAATTTGGGTCAAAATAATTTATAGAATTAAATAAAAATTTTGGTAATATCTAATAGCAAGTCGTAAGTAAACTTATTACACTGTATCTTTTAGTAAAATTAATAATCTTATGAATTATAAATAATATGTACAATAAATTGAATGATTAGATTAAATTATATAACAGCGTATACTAACAATAATATAATAATATTGTTCTGATATAAATAATATCAATATACTTTAACTTTAATTATATTTTATTTAGAGTACTGTTTCCTCTCAAATGATCTGTATTTTTGTAGTTGTGTGCTAAAATTATTCGATTTTACTTGAATGGCAATTTAATCTATAAAATCACTATTTGAATTTTAACTTGAAAATTAATTTAACAAATTATGGAAACAATACAAAAATTTTTTAAAACTTATAAAGCATTAAATATTTTTATTAATTATATTAAAAATTAGAGTAATTTAATATTAACAAATACGCAGTATGCAAAGTGTGAATACTGTAATTTAAAATTAATAATGTAAAATTGTACATGTGTAAATATTCATTCACTCGAATGGTAATAATGCTTGAATTAAGTTATATTTGTTCGTTTATGTAATATTTTATTATTCTATATAAGTTTAGGATTTTTAGAATAAATAAATAAAATATTAAATAATTTAACACAAATAACAATAATTAAAACTTACAAGTTTAATGTAAAACAAAATAAATAGAAAATAGAAATTCAATTTTAAATAATTACGACTTGCTAAAACTGTTTAATATTATTATTACAAAACAGTTATAATTTTAGTCAATATAAAACTTATTGTATTTAGAAAACTAAAACTATTGTAAATCAATGTAATATTTCAGATTATTATTTAAAAATTATTAATTACAAAATATTTTATAAAAGATATTCTAATTATAAACAAAATTAGATTAAATTAAACTATAAAATTATGACAAATATGCATGCACTTTATTATAAAATAATTTATAAAATAAATATGCTAGTAGAAAAGTTATTACAAGCACTTTACCTTGATTGTCGGTTTATTTGGCATTCCATTTATTTAATTCTTAAATTCAACAAAAATAATTCAATAAACGTTTTCATTGACTGAATTTCAGAAACTCTAAATGTATTAAGTGATTGAAGTATTTCTATGGATATTCGTAAAAATGAGAAATACTTTCGCAACAAAATGTTTGAATGAATCGATTCGTTAATCAAATTTTAAGTCCCATTCGAGAGAAACAAAAAGCAAATGACTATCTCTTGTGGTGACAGCATCTGAGCGATGATGTGGTGGTGCTGTTAGCGCAGGCAAGACTCGCCGACCTCTGGATCGTGCAGACGAAGTACACGGGCGCGAGCGGGTCGGTGTCGGGCCGGGCCTGGAGGGAGTGCCGCAAACTGAGTCCCCGATTGCGCGTTCATCTCGTCGTCACCGGAAAAGTCAAATCTGAGGTCAGACCGACTGCACTGACTCTGAGATAACACTTTTAAAGCAAATACACAAATCACTCATTCACTCAAATTTTCGTCGCAATCAAATGATAAATTTACTTTCTACACAAAATTTATACATGTTTAATCTATTAATAGCTGATTTTCTAATTAAATGACAGAGTTTTTCTGTTTTTAAAATCAATGTTGTATTCGTGTATTTGTTGGTATTATGAAATAGCAATCAATTTTAATAATATTTGTCGACTTTTTTCTCATTTTTCCTAACATTTAAAATATATATCAAAACTGGAATTTATTTTTAACAAAATTCAAGTTATTTTGAAGGCTTTTCTAATTTAATATATGGCTTTAGATTTTCCAAATTCATCATTAAATATAAAATTTCGCTTTTCTATCAAATTTTTTATTTGATTAAACGGTAGAACTGTTTAGACGAAAAAATATTTCTATTAATGATGTTTGAAGTCAAAACAGATTTTTTCAACAGTTTTTTATTTTTCAATTTTCTCCATTCGATGCGTTTAAGTCCTTTTGTTTCGATTCTCACTTTTTTCTCGTTGAGCCCAAACATCAATTATAATTTTATTGATCCCAACTGTTATTCTTATTTTTTAAACAGTAAACTTTAATGATTGCCAAAACATAAAGCTTTTTATATATAAAGTACAATATATCGAATAACTTTTAAAACTAAAAATATTTCGTTAAACACTTTTTCTGAAAGTTTATTATGAAATCAATGCTAGACTTAAAAAACGAAATCAATAAAACTGTTATTCATTTATTGTGATGACTGTTGAGACAATCTTTTCTTCGTTTGCAATACTCGACTCAGTTATACGTTTACTCGAATTGTATATTCAGATGGTATGGCAAGAGAGCGAATCCGTGCGATCGATCATCTATGACAGTCCGCTCTGCAGAATAAAGTGCGAATCAATCTTAACGCTCATATCGTTGTATTCGCCAAACTTAGAGCACTTCTCATCTCATGGTTTGCCTCGTTTTCATTCACCCAAACAGTTCAGTCAAAGAGCTGACACTTCTCTCGTAATTATTACCTTTTCTTTGCCAAACAATACATTTTACTTTATATTGATTCCGTACTAAAGCAAACCTGCAATGACATGATTATTGGCTAGATTCTATTGCTGCAGTTTTATCTACCTTTTTATTCTGTCTGTCCAAAAATAAAAATTCATAAATTTGTAAAACCTAAAATACTGTATATACAGCATAAATTATTTATCAATATAAGAATTATTGTAATTATGCGACAACTGATTTACTCAGTGCTGTAAGTTTAATCTTATTAAATATTTTTGCAACCTACCATAGAAGATTCATACAGCTATGCTTCATCATTTACAAGAAATATAATTTGACGCACATACATGTAGATTTATATATTAATATAAACACTATTTTCAATCAGTAACAATCTATTTTTCATTCTAATTTTAGAATTGTTATAAATAGTGTTTACTGTTGTCTAAATTGCTGTTGCTACTTTGCAATTATTTTTAAAGTATAGCAAAATAGCATCCTAATTATTTTTTGATAATCTAATGCAAACTTTTAACTGTTAATTAAGCTAGATAGAAATATTAATCAAGCATTAGATCTAATGAGCTAACGGAACATCATTAAGGATTGCACTTCCATTCGACTGACTTTTCAATTAAGTTCTGCACAAATACTCAATGGATTTTAATCATAAACATTAATGTTTTGATTTTGAGATAGAGACTTGTGAGCCCAGCCCACCCAACCCATCCAGCCCATCCAACCCACTCAACCCTGCATAATTTTGCGTTTCGAGTCTATGCAATCCTAAACGCTAAAGCATTAGGACTTACGCTGAGCCGGAATTTATCGTAAATCATATGTAATTTTATTTTCTGATGAGAATATCATTTATATTCTTTAATACAAACTATTCTATATATAGAAACGATCCATCGATTTGAATGTAAGAATTTTGATTCTTAAACAAAATTGCATTTGCACACTGATCCATTTGATCAAACAAGCAGGTTTATTTATAGCTTTAAATTAAACAAGCTTGCAAAAATATATTTATCTAACTAGAAATGAGAGAAATAAATTTATTTGTATACAGTATATATTGTATTTATTGTATAGCCATATAATTGATTAGTCGACTAAATGAGTAAATGAGTTTCGATTCGGCGTTTTAGGTGCTATTATGTCAAATGTGTCCGAATTTGCGGACTTTAATCATTCGCGAACTGCTATCGACGGCCACTCTTCTAGTGATAGCGTCAACGGCTCGACAATTAACGCAATTTATTGTCCGCAAGAATGCAATCATCAAAAGGTTTGATTGGAAACAACAAACTGAATGGACGGATCAGTTCTATCTATGGCTGAAAACAACGTCGCGTTCATACGAACACACATTTGAGGAAATATCGAGAATTCTGTGCAGAAAATGGTTGCCTTTGACTGATGAAGAATTCAAGCGAATAAAGCCAGACATGAGCTTCTGAATCGATATTCTGTACACTTTTCTCAAAACTCTTCTTTTAAACAATTATTTTTCGTCAAAACTAAAACAAAAGTGAGTTTTAGTGAAACGCAACTACATTTAGATAAGACTCTCATTATTCAAAACAATACCCGAATTATGTTCTCTTTATTCAGAACCTCTTTTCTATCAAATCGTTTTAAACAGTACTTAGAGTTAAAATAAATTTCGATTAAATTAGTTATTATTCGAGATTAGCATAAAAATACTTAATATTTTTTTAATTAAAAATTATCCAAACTTTATTATTATTTTAAATAATAGAATCAACTGTTTTTTAATTAATACAGCTTTTAAAAATTGTTTATATTTAATAGTTTGATTTATAAAATTAATTTTTTGTACCATGATATTTGGTGCAATTTAAAAGTCGTATTAAAACTACATTATTTGTTGAATATAAAATTGCTATAACTTATGATACAGTTCGAAGTTTATAAATATAGTCTAAATAATACTGTATTGTCAAAGCTTGCAGATTGTGGCTCTAGAGTCACTATATATCCACAGCGTTTATGCATGATATTTTTGATATCAAAATTATCCGCAAATATATGTGCAATAATAGATGAGTTGAAATACAAGTATATTTTATTTAATTTCTAATAAACTTATATTCATTTGCTTTAAACTTATGAAACATATTTGTGTATATTTTAAAACTACATTACTAAGCAATTAGAATTAAATTATGAACTATGATTAGTAAACTGAAACATTCTGTGCAAAAATTCGTATAAGTTCAGATTATTTTCTTGCACTTAAACAGGCATTAAAATCAAGACAAAAATAAGAACTATATATGCGAATTTTATACTGAAACTGAACCGAGATCTGGCTTAATTTACACAAATAAAGCATGCATATATATTGAAACTTTTATAAAATTGCAAGCTTTGATCATACCTATTAGTTAGGCGCCCTGGTCGGCGCCCAGTTGGGCGCGTTCCGGGAGTTTATTTTTTATGCCGTGGAAAAGCATTAGCTGGGAGTAGGGTTGAAAATTTAGCCTAAAATTTCAGCCTAAAATTTCAGTAAGTTTCAAAAATTAGGCTAAATTTTGGTTAAATTTTGAAATTTTCAAAACAATATTTTTGAATGTATTTTTACTGTTTAATGTAACATTAATATAAATCATAAGAAATTTACTGTCAACATTAAGTTTTAGATTACAAATACGCTAATTATTGCCTTTTTATTATTTATTTATTTATTCATATCAAAATTTTACTCAAAATATTTAAAATGCATAAATGTTGCTAGTAAAATGCATAAATTATACTTAAGTTAAATTTTGAGTTAAATTTTGAAATATAGGTTAAATTTTGCATTAAATTTAACCTTAAATTTAAGGCTAAACGTTTCCAAAATTTAACTACTAACAACCCTAGCTGGGAGCCTCCAGGCTTGTAGGCTTCCGGGAGTTTATTGGATGGGAGCCATAAATGGGTTAATGTATAATAACATTAGTACTGTAATGTGTAGTACAGTGTGTATTCGAAAGATACGGCAAAAGCATTGCATTTTGCGATTTGCAAAGTTAGCGCTAATTGAGTGAAGAATATGTTTGTTATGATTCGGTAACGTATTTGAGATACAGTTGTCTTACGTTAACTCTAAAACGTATTCTTACTTCTAATTCATTCATTAATTAGTTATTAAATTATAGATATTTACAATTAATTGTATTAATAATATTAATCTCATATCGTATGCATTGTCGTCGACACTCGACTCGAGTCAACGTAACTTAATATTAGTCTTAGTCTTAGACTTACGTTAATCGCATTTCTCGTATTCACAACTCGACTCCGACTGTCCGACTGTCCGACTGTCCGACTGCTCGCTGTTGACGAGTGAAAGAGTGAAAGAGTTGTTAATTGGCTTTAATTTGGTTAGTCTTGAATCGATTGGAGTTAAGTCGCGAAATGCCGCCGAAGAAAGCGCCCGAAAAACCGAGTAAGAAGACTGAACTGAAGAAGAAGGAGAAGATCATTGAGGTATGCGATTGGCACTCGACTGAGCGCTCGAGCGGATCCACTCATTCATTCATTGTTTGCATTGATTCTCATTTCGTGTGATTGTTGTCTAAACTCTAGGACAAGACGTTTGGTCTGAAGAACAAAAAGGGAACAAAACAACAGAAATTCATACAACAGGTCCAGAATCAGGTTAAGTCTGGCCAACAGAAGAAGGTATGGATTGAGTTCTACCGGTACTACTGGAGTAGCGGCAACTACTGGTGCACTACTCGTAGTAATGAACTAAAATTGATGTCTTTGTTGTCTCGTTCGCACCCGAAGCCCGATTTGCTGCCGAACGCGTCGGTCAAGAAGGACGACAAGAAGAAGCAGTTGGAAGAAATGGGCCAACTCTTCCGACCTGTGATGGCACAGAAGGTGGACAAGGGTGTGGACCCGAAGTCGGTGTTGTGCGCGTTCTTCAAGTCGGGTCAGTGCGCCAAAGGAGACAAATGCAAGTTTTCGCACGACTTGGCGCTCGAGAGGAAGAGTGAGAAGAAGAATGTCTACGAAGACCTGCGCCCCGACGAGGCGGCCGACAATATGGACGACTGGGACGACGAGAAGCTGAAGGAAGTGGTGGCCAAAAAGCACGGCGAGAGGGAGAAGAAGATGCCCACCACTGACATCATTTGCAAACACTTCATCGAAGGTAGGCTTTGCGCACTCCGGCCCTCATTGGCTGACTGATAAACACTTGGCAACCATTGCAGCGCTCGAGTCGAGCAAATACGGCTGGTTCTGGGAGTGCCCTAATGGCGGCGACCGCTGCCACTACAGGCACGCACTGCCGCCCGGCTTCGTCTTGAATAAGGACCGCAAGAGGGCTGACAAGAGGGACGACATTACGATCGAGGAATTGGTGGAAATCGAAAGATCGAAGTTAGGCTACAATCTGACGAAAATCACTTTAGACTCGTTTCTCGAGTGGAAGCGCCAGAAAATCGCCGAACGCCGCGATAAAGACCAGAAGGAGACTGACCGGAAGAAGGCCGAGTTCAGGGCCGGCAGGAACATTGGACTTAGTGGGCGAGAAATGTTTACTTTTAACCCCGACTTGGCCAACGACGAGGATATGGAGGAGGGCGAGACTGCCGTCAGTTACACCCGCAGTGAGCTCGACGATGACTCCCAGAGCGATGAGGAACAGTACGAATATAAGGAAATCGATTTAGAAGCCCTTGTTCTCGAGGCAAAGGCAAGTGACGGCACGGGTACTCAAAGTGCGATACGAAGGGAACATTTCGGCGCCGATACGGGTCAAGAAACCGCAGTTGGGGGTCGGCAAGAGATGACTGAAGAGAGCGCACCTATAGATGAAACGCTTTTCGCAGACGAAGATGACATGGATTTGGACGGTTTGGACGGTTTGGACAAAGAGTTAAATTCGTTTTCATTAGAAAAGTAATAAAAGTTTTATTAAATTTTTTCCACTAAAAGAGACATAAAGTTTGAGATATAATCAAAACATAATTAGATTTGATTTGATTGTCGAAACGAATGATAGGATTTCATAAGTTGTGAGACTGATTGGACTGGCGTTTACTCAAACTACTATTGGCGCTGTGACGCGAACCCGGACTATAAATATTTAAGTTAAGGTGTCGGTCGGTGATAGGTTCGTCATCTTCGTCCGAGTCCTGAATGTAGGAGCGGTTAGATAGGCCTCCATTACTGTCGACCACTCCATTCGGGTTGGGATTGCGCGGCCTTTTCGTGTCGAGAGTCGAACGGCTTTTATTTCGAATGAACTCATTTTTTGCACCCAGGGTCTGCATTCCTGGCCGAGTATCCGTCTCGCCTGCAATTAACGTATTCCTTCGCCTCTCGAGTGCCAGAAAGTGCTCTTTACTTCGGATTCCACCCAATATTGGCGTTCCTTAGGGTAATGACAAGATTAACCATTAGAACTGGTCGACCCGATTGTGCAAACCCTCGGTGGAAGGCATACCCTCTGCGATGTTGTTTGAGATATTCATGAATCTCTTCCTAAAGGCAACGTCGAGAGTGCCGATCCTCCGGTGCTGTTGCAGTCGCTTCTCTAAATTAAAGATAGTTTTGCGCTTTTCTACGCGATTGCCATACTTTGAATCCTCGCTCTTCTCGTCCTCGTCTATGCCTCGAAGTCTCTGCAATTGTCGCGCGATTTGAATCGCATTCTTGTCGATGAAGTCGTCGTCGTTTACGTCTTCCACTTTCGGCGCACAGAAACTCAACTCAACGGACGCTAAAACGAGACACATATCCGGATTAACCTAATCTATTAGGTCTACTGTATAAC
>JAQIXC010002228.1:0-11558 GCA_034697605.1 Metabelba pulverosa
AAGTCAAAGCATGTCATAGACTGGTCTTTGTCTTAAGCTCGAACGGAATCGCATAATAGACAAGATTAGCCTATTTCATTAGTAAAATTTTTAAAATCCAAGCCTTTTTTATATTAAATTAATTTTGATATTTTTCTTGCAATGTTACAAATAAATTTATAAAATTAGTGTTTTTAATTTATTAATATAGTTCTATATACTTATAAGATTATCCATTTAAGCTGTAAATTTCAATTAATATTTTATTTTAATATACAATTATTTATATTAAAATAATTATGGTATTGATTAAACCTGGTTAATTTTTATATAATAAGTAATAATGTAAATAAGTTTGTGCAATATTTCTATAGTAGAAAAATTAAAAACCGATAGTAGACTGAAGTCGACTAACGATTCGCACCCGTATGTCAATCGCCGGGTGCGCACAAAATGCATCACTCAATCTTCACGCAAACATTCCGTATAGATATTCTGTATAGACAAAATATAATCTATATAATTTATTTTATTAATTGAATCACAATTTTAAATAAATATTACAGTCTTTGGTAATTCTTGATAAAATATTTCCAGTATTCTAGTTTCAATCAAATATTTATTTAATAAATTTTTCACTAATACTTTATAAATTGGGCCAATCTGTTCGAATTGATATTTTATAATATTATTTCTCATAAGTTTATTCTTAATTTAATTTATTTCATTAATTTTATTAAATTAATAAAATAGATTTTTAAACATTTTAATACAAAATGTTCTATTTTGTCTCAGTTATTTATAGTTCAAAAGTAATAAAAATAATTTGCTCAAATAATATTATAATATAATCATCCAAATATTTATCTTTTATTGCATTTTGCTTGCTATTCCAATATGCATAATTATTTTTCAAAACCCTAGGACCATTTTCTAGATAATCGTTTGATATTTTTAAAAATTAAAAAAATTTTCAAAAATGTTACATGGCACGTGAGCTATTTAAGGTCAAATTTTACTTTGATTTTATGAAAAATGTGCATTGTAAAAATTTATTTTTATATTTTTAATACAAACTAATTAATAAAATCTAAAACTAAAATTATTTATTTTTCACCATGATTATCAGTTTTCTTTTTATAAATTTTTAAACTTTCCATTAAATTTTACATGTTTGTATATTTTTACATGATACAACAATAAATAATTAATATTATCGATAAAATTTTGCTAAAAATAATAACTAGTTTTAATTCTAATAAAATAAACGAACCAAACTTAACTTAAAAATAATTTTTAAAAATGCAGTAAACACCCGTTAATAGTAGCTTTTATAATTTAAGAATTTATGTATAATTTCATAATAATTTTATACAAATATAATAAATAATCAACTTAAACTAATTAAAAATTTAGATTTGATACAATTTACCATGTAAAAATGCAAAAATATATAATTTAAAAAAAAAATTTCAAAATTCATAGGATAAAAACTGATCATGGTGATTTTTAGAATTTAATTTTTAGATTTTATTAATCAGTTTGTATTAAAAATATAAAAATAAATTTTTACCATGCACATTTTTCATAAAATCAAAATAAAATTTGACCTTAAATAGCTCATGTACCATGTAACATTTAAAAAATTTTTTTTTTAAATGTCAAGCGATTATCTAGAAAATGGTCTTAGGGTTTTGAAAAATAATTATGCATATTGAAATAGCAAGCAAAATGCAATGAAAGATAGATATTTGGATGAATGTATATTATTAATATTTTACTGTTTGTAAAACTACATAAACCATTAATTTAGCCTGGAGACATGGGGTTAGCAAAGCGTCCAATAATTTGGCATTAGTGACCTTTCACCTTATTAAGTATTATGTCACAATAAAATATGAAAATAATTTCAACAAATGCATTTTACCGCATTAAATTATTTTTAGCCGTTTTAGAACAATCCCATTTTTTCATCTTGGAATTATTTAATAGAAATATAATTATAAACTTTATAATTTTATTATTGATTTAAAACAATATATAAATATTTTAATTATATAATTCTAGGTGTGTAAAACAAGTAGCAATATTTTTGATTAAATATTAAATAGAGTAAAACTATTATATATAAATCACAAAATAAAATGTTTACAAATTTATTATTATCTGCGCTAATTAAAATTTTTATCATTTTTATATTTTTACAAATGTTTTAAAATTTTTAAAAAGTTATCATACATTACGTGCCAGCCCAATTAAGTATACATGATAGAAATACAACTAACAAACATTTACAAATTAATTTAGTGACAGTTTATGCGACAACTTTTATAGATTAAAAAACCATTTTTATATTAGTGAATATTTTTGCCAAATTTACTTATATAAGTTGACAAGTATCAAGTTGAATAATGAGCGCGCTTTTATTATATAAATAATAAATAAGCTTATTTTAATCATTTATAGCTACTGTATATATATTTGCATCTCGATGATGACGTCGAATTGTTTTTACCGAACAATGAGTGAAAATGCAGTCAATGTTATTGCAAATACAAATTATTTATTTTTAAAATTAATATTTTCATTTTTAAATTATTTATTATTATAATAAAATAAATCCACGTATTATTGTTAGTTTCGAAATACAACAATAGTTATCCTAATTATAACAGTTATGATATATAAATACATTAAGTATAACTTTGTTACTTAACTTTGTTACTGGGTGGGTCAGAGGTGAAATTATATATACCTATTCTTTGTTAACAATCAAAGATATTAAAAATCAATACAAAATTAATTTAATTTACAATTAACTTTTTGAAGCAATTCAAAATTATCAAATTTATAATTTTGCAATAATGTTTATTAAGAATAATTATATAGTACAGTTGGCCAAACGAATAATCATTTGGGAAAAACTTTACCAACCAACTTTTTTGGACAAAACAGTGAATGTAAACGACGTGAGCGCCAGCGACCAGACGAACCAATGCGGACCGAAGTACTGCGCAGACCCGACGCGAGTGTACGGCCTCTTGACTCGGGCCCAGACGTACGACTCGTAAATGCATCGAAACGACGCTTTCGATTATTACGAGTCGTCGCGCAAACTGTAAATAATTTGTTTGACTAATGTTTTTATATTGGAATTTTGTCATACATAATTTATTGGCACAACTTTGCCCATAGTATACCCAAAGTGTATAACCAACTTTTAATTTTGGTTAAATATATAATATTTATCACGTTATAAGTTTGATAATTTGTATGTTTATTTATATTAGATTTATTGATAAATCGTTTCTCACAAATCGGCGAATGCTTTTCGTTGCCGACAAACGCCGACAGGTTTCGGGAGACGACGGAAGAGACGGGTTTTGGTCGATGGGCGTCGTCAAGATGTTTGGGCTTTCGGCCGAATGTGTATTGAATATCATTGTTAAATTAATTTAAGCTATATAGTTATAAGTTTCGTATTATTTTTATAAAATGTTAGAATTACTAGCATCAAAATTTATAGAAATTACAATAAAATTATTAATTTCAAATAAAATAATTAAAAAAAAAATAAAACAATATAATGATTTAAATATAAAATATTTTAAATAGCCTTATCAGCGGCCGCCAATAGTTTAAAAATATACATCCTACTTGTAACGTTATTCGATTATTATATTAAAATTACAATTATTAATTTTAAATATATTTTATTTATATAATTATTTATTGTACTATATAATGCAAATTATAAATTTTGTCATTTTAATATAAAACAAAATAACCAAGATAATATTAATAAACTACATATTTAATTTTAAGTAATTTGTTATAACATATGTTTCAAAAAACTGATTATATTATATATTAAAATATGTTTTTATATAATTAATTTACACTTTAATTTGATATTAACTATATATGAATTTTGTACGCATAATTTAACTATTATTAATTTATAAAAATAATAATGATATAAATAACGAAACCCTTTTTTATATTGTTAATATATAATATTATGATATCTATAATTATTTTTATTATTTAGCAGTAAATTTGATTACAATATTGTATCTAAATGATTTTCAAAGCATTTTTATAATTAACAATTAAAACTGTATATCTTAATCATTGTTATAAAATAATATAGGCAAAATATCTTATTAATTAATTTGGATTTGAATCGAAAAAAAATTGTCACAATTTTATTATTATAATTAAATAAAACATAATTAAGCGTGAACAATTTCATAGTTAATGTTAAGAACTGTCAATTAAAACCGGGTACTCAACGAACACATAGATAGGGAATAAATTATAACACTTGGAAGCGGCAGATATCGCATTTTAGACTGGTTTATTTTTTATAAAAAATGTAAAATTGTTAATTTTATAGTATATAATGAATTACTATATGTATAATTTATGAAGATGCTTATATTAAATATGAACTTGATCTTAAAGTCCAATATAATAATTATAAGATCAACAATCGGTTAACTAGAGCTAGAGCTGAGCAGGTCCGGGTCTTTGAGGTCTTTACCAAAGACCCGGACCGGACCTAGACCCCTTCGTTGAGGACCCGGACACGGACCTGTGAGATCTTTGAGGACCGGGACCCGGTCCTCTATATGAGGACTCGGACCCGGACCTGAGACCTCTTGCATAATATTTTATATGATTTTTGAGCAAATAAAAAGTGTCAGATTTCATATCATTATATTTATGTAGTAAATAACACTCGCAGTTAGTCACTAAGCACGATAGTTTGAGTATTATAATTTTATTAATATTGTATATTTTATTTTTTGTTTAATATAATAACAATTTCAAAATTAATCAGATTTACAGCCTCATAAAATTAACACATAGCTTTATAAATATTTTAACATGTTTTGAATCTTAAATTGTTTTGTGAATATAGTGTAGTTTGTCACTATAATGGATCAACACGGGTTTAGTCAAAACATTTTACAATTTCTACTATTATTTGGTTATTGGTAATAACTTATAACTTAATAAATTAATAATTGGTTTGTGAGTTTCATTTATTTGTTGATAAGAAATGCGAGCACTAGAGAATAATTCATACTATAAACTGTACAATTTTAATCCATCTTTAAGATAATTAGCACATATATTTATCAAAATAATTTTGGAAATTTTCTCAACTCGAATAGATTTTGTTTGATTAAATAATTGTATCCATTAACTTATTATTTTTTTTTATTAAATATTCAAATAAAATCAACCCGTTTTAAGCCATAACAATTTGAAAAAGAGCAACAAAATTTTAAAAATTACATTATAATAAAAGATAATATGCAGTAAACACGATATTTAAATCTTAATACATAGCTGATATTTATTTAACATATTAATTATAAATTACATAAAAATAGATCTGCAAATATGAAAACTTATTTAAGTGTAAAAATAATATGCCATTTAATTGGTTCAAATTATATAAACCATATTAAAATTATTATATGAATCTAATAACGAAATATCATTTACAGTTTTGAAAATAATTATTATATTAGAAAAAAAAAATTAATAAGCTAAAACTTGTATAAAACATTTTAAATTAAATAATTTAGAGCAAGTATAATCTTTTTAATTTTTATTGGATTAATGTTAAATTAAACAAAAAAGTTTATATTTTGATAAATTTAGATTACAATATTAAAAATTGTTAGATAATAGGCATTTATCGACACACGAAAGGGCAGAATACGCGACAGTTCAAGTAATTTGATTTCATTTTTGTTTTTAAATGATATTTAAAAATTAATTTCATTAGTAAAACAAATTGGTCATTTCACGTTAGGTTTTTTACCATATTTGCCTAAAATAAAGCAAATTTGCCATTAAGCCGGTTATATCTTATACCCATCTGATTTAATGTTGATTAATTATTCATATTAAAATTCAATAAATGTAATTTTTCTCAATTTAAAATTAATTTGAGTCTAATTTTACGTGGTAAACATATAATTAAACTCAATATGTACAGGTTGCCAAATAACAAGGAATTAAATAAATCCGTGTATAAAAACGAAAATAAAATAATATATTTACAGTTTGTTTGACGTTTATTATAACCGTAAGCGACGTTTCACTGCTAACGCGATTATACGCGACGTACGTCTGGGCCGGAGGCTGTAAACTCGCGTCGGGTCTGTGATGTACGTCAATCCGCATCGGCTCGTCTGGTCGCTGGCACTCACAATTGGATTGGGTTTATTGTTGCGCTCAAAAATGTTTCTGTGTAAATTTATTCATTAATGATTATTCGTTTTTCTAACTGTAAACTATAATTATTCTTAAATAAAATTTAATTTTGGAAAGATGGCGACTGTAGCTTGTATATTTAATTAATTTTATTAACCTTACATTATATTATTTATATAGAATAAAATTATTATTATGTAATACGCTAAATCCCTTGTTACGTTAACTGATTTAAGCGACGGGATAAATCTAGCATATTTTATACATGACAACTTTCAGTTCCGGAACACGTTTTAAGACTTTCAGAAAAATGGCAAGTACATTTAATAGGAAAACTCGTATTTGAGTAAAAATGAAAAGTATTCGTTTATTCAATAGTCATCATAAGTAAAGAGTTTAACGTTTAAAGTAAAATGAGTTTTTTGCAATACGAAAAGTTAATATTCGAATTATTAATTAGTCTATGACTATTTAATAGTAAACACTGCGAAATTTCAATTTTCGCTGGATACTATTATATAATGTTGTAAAATAGCTTAAAAACCCAAAGACGATCGCACTGTTGATAGTATTGGCGTTCGTTTGGGCGACAGCTTTGGCCACAATATTCGATAAAATCGATTATATTATAGATTAAAATGTAACTTTTATTTTAATCAATATTAAATTAATGCAATAAATAATTAGCGCATTGCTATCTTTCGACACATTCGTCTGCTTCGGCCCTTTCTCCTCATTTATTCGACGTTTCGCAGAGTGAAACATCTAAAGCAACATGTTACACTTTTTTTTATAACTTATAAGTAAACAATATAAAAAAAACAAATAGAATAATCCTGGAAGTAACCAAATAAAAGGATAAATAAAACTAACACTGCGTTTTTATAATATAGATTATTTTATTTATAATATAATACTGTATAATTTTATTTTTGTTATATAACTATATAAATAATTATTTTATTTAACTATATATGGAAAACAAGCACTACTTTCATTATATAATTTATGATTTACAAAATTATTATTTATTTTGCAAAGGTATACTAAAATAATTATTATTATTATTATTATAAATTATTCAAACGTTTTATCTTAATAATTTTTTATTGATAACAATCTTTAAATACAATAAAATAAATGAAATTGAAATTATTGGTGTGTAAGATTTAAACCAATACATTATTAAATTAATAATTTGATAAAATAAATTAAAATTTATATTATAGTATACAGTTTGTAAAACAAAATAATATTACAAGTTTTCATGTAAAACTTGTATTACGCATTTTATTAAACGCAATGCATAATAACCTTTCTAATTTATTGGCACAATTCTGGAAATACATAATAGTTATCAAGTTATGTTTTTTGATAATTGATACGTTTATTTACATTAGATTTATTGATAATTAAGCCATCGATAACACACTCATCGATCAGAACGAAAATGATTTGTATAACCGGTATATTGACGCGAATGTTAGGAAATATCGCAATATTCATAGTATTGGCGTTCGTTTGGGCGACAGCTTTGGCCACAATATTCGCTACGATTTCGAACCGAAAGTTAATTCAATTCGCAAACCGTTTCACACGAATCGGCGAATGCTTTTCGTTGCGGCGAAACGCCTACAGCTTCGGGAGACGACGAAAAGACGGGTTTCGATCGATAGGCGCCGTTAAGATGTTTGGGCTTTCGGCCGAATGTGTATTGAATCAATAATATCATTGTTAAATTAAATTACGCTATATAGTTAGAAGTTTCGTATTATGTTTATAAAATGTTAAAATGACTTGCATCTGAATTTATATAAATTACTATAAAATTATTTATTTCAAATCAAATTATTTTTTTTAATAAACACGATAGAATAACTAAAATATAGGTTGTCAGCGATTGCCAATAGTTTAAAAATTTATCCAACTTATAACGTTATTCGATTATTATATTAAAATTACAGTTATTAATTATAAATATATTTTATTTGTTTGATTTGTATTTGTATGTAATGCATACTGTAAATTTTGTAATTTTAATATTAAACAAAATAACAAAATAACATGAATATAATACTGTACATATTTAATGTTAAGTTATTTATGTTATAGTATAGCAAATATGTTTTAAAATCTGATTCTATTATATATTGCAATATGTTTTTATATAATTGATTTACATATTTAATTTGATATAAACAGTGTATGAATTTTGTATGCATAATTTAACTATTATTTATTATCTATAATTATTTTATAATTTAGCAGTATTACAATATTGTATCTAAATGATTTTCAAAGTTTATTTAAAATTAATAATTAAAATTGTATATCTTAATAGTTGTTATAAAATAATATAGGCAAAATATTTTATTAATAAATTTGGATAAAAATTGGAAAAACATATGTCACAACAGTATTAAGCATGAACAATTTTATAGTCAATATTAAGGACTGTCAACTCAAACCGTCTACTCATCGAACACATAGATAAAGCATAAACTATAACACTTGGAAGCCGTAGACATTGAATTTTTCACTTAATTGTCTATTTTTAAAGAAATTGTAACATTGTCAATTTTATAGTATAAAATGAATTATTATATGTACAGTTTATTAATATGGTTTAAATAAAAATATGAATTAGATCTTAAATTTGAATATAATATTTATAAGATCTATAATATGTAAATTAGAGTTTAATTTTAAAACATTACAAAATGTTACTTTTACTAAAGCTGAAAATTGCTGCTAAACTGTTAAAAATTCGATTAAATTTAAATAGAAATATTTCTAAATATTGATTATGAGCTGTATTATAGTTAGTATTTATTTTAATTAAACAAAACATTTTCAAACAAGATCAATTTGTTTGTTGATGTTTTGGGTTGTTAGATATAAGCGTATAATTTTCAAGCACTCGGCAGCGAGCAGACTATCGCACTGCCGATATGTTCGACAGTTTCGGCCACAATATTCGATTGGATTTCGAACCGAAAGTCAATTCATTTTGAAAACCGTTTCACACAAATTGTCGAATGCTGTACCCTACAAAAAAAACAGCAAGACGCTTTTTCAAATTATTTTTAGCAAAAATAGCCAAATTTATAAATGTAAATTTACGCATGGAATACGGCATAAATTATCGATGTAGATTGGGCATATTTTTGTTGTTTACAAATTTTGCTATTTTCCATTTATTTAATGAAATTTTAGTAAAAATTGTAATGTAAATATTTTCAATGACAGTATTATATAATCATACAGTATTATTGGCTGCAAACTGTAAAATATTGATTTTATAACAAATATATTTATCCAGAAATAGAAATTTAATTTATGGCCTCACTCATTGTGTTACATAAATTTCAAATTTGGAAATGTATTTTTTATGTTAAAATTATTTGTTAATCTAAGTGATCAAATTAATATGTTAAAATATAAAAATATTAATAATTTTTATTATTTTTGTATTCTAATAGAAATTAATATATAAAAATATTATACGGTCATCCAAATATCAATCTTTTATTGCGTTTTGCTTGCCATTTCAACATGCATAATTATTTTTCAAAACCCTGGGACTATTTTTTAGATAATCGTTTGGCATTTTTAAAACTTAAAAAATATATCAAAAATGTTGCATGGTAATTGAATTATATAACGCAATCTTACTGAAAGTGGCACCCGGGTGCCACTTTATGCTTAAGCATTTATAGACAATTTTTGCATGTTTAAAATTTGCAAAACGCAATGAAAGATAGATATTGGGATATATGAGGAGAATATGCGATTACGATTTATTGATGAATTGATGGATCTATTGTCGGCGTCGGGTGTGCGCTGTACTTCGGTCCGCATCGGATCGTTTGGTCACTGATGGTCACATCGATCGCGTTTAGTTAGACGCGTAAAAAAAGTGGCGTGCGAATTTTTGCTAATTTATTATTCGTATAACCAACTGTACACTAAAATTATTATCTAATAAAATTATTGCAAAATATGATTTTATTAATTCTTGGGTCGAGAAAAAGGCGCTTTCTATCAACAATATTGCAAATAATATTAAATTTTCCGAATTTAAACAATTTTATATATTAAACAATTACATTTATTTAAATTAGCATTTTTATTCTTTATTAATTTTAGAGAGGAAATCAGGATCTGATCATGTAAATTCAACTCTCAGCCACATTATTTCTTAGTTTATTCTAAATTAAATATTTTAGCAATCTTTAGTTTATTACATACGTACATACACTATTTTCAATAAATTGCACGAACTCCATTTTGAATGGGTTAACTAATATAAAAAATTTTCTTGAATTTCGTATTTTGCATGTTAAAAGATGCAAAATTTTTAGCTGATAATTTTTTCAATTTATTTATTTATAAAGTTTAAAACTTACCTTAAATTGTTTTAAAACGTAAGTAATTTTGATATGACTTTAAAATATTTGGGAATTTTACTAGGTTATTGCAAATAGCCGAACATTTTATTATTCCCCATTATGTTTTATGGAATTGACTAATTATGAAAATTTTCATATTAGTTTACATATTCAACATTGCTCTGGTCAAAAGTTGCGTGGGTGGATTCTGAACAAATCGAATTAAAGTTTGTCAAAATTGGCCAACCTGTTTCCGAGAAAATGCGGGTTTAGAGCCCGTGCTACTTATTGCAAATGCTGTATATCATACGTATATTAAAAATAAATAATATATTAAAATTAATTTTTAATTAAGGCAAACTATCGCTTATCGCCAGAATTATATTGATAAGCATAATGTTAATTATTTTTATTATAAAATAAAATTGTTCAGTTTACATCATAAATTAGTTGAGCGCTTCTTTGCACATCTAGTGCTCAAATAATATCGTGTTCAGCCGACAGTTTTCGAATTTTGTATTAATTGTATTTGTTTCTACGAAACTAGCTAGAAAATTAGCTAGATATTTTTTAAAATAATTTTTTTATAATTTTTTACCCATATACAGAATATTATAATAAAAAACTAAATTAATAAATTATAATTAAAATAGTGCTTAGCTCTATTTCATAATAATAATTTCATAATAATTTACAATATTGAAATAATTTTTAGTTCTATATTAACATAGAATTGACATATTTGTCGACTTGTTGTGCAAATCCGTTCCGTTCAGATCGACGAGTGTGTCGTCGACTGTAATCACTATCGGCTTCGGCGGTAACGACGGCTTAAACTTCATTAGAGTTTAAACAGTATTTACGTCCAATGGAGTGTTTTTAATAGCTTTGATGGCTGTAAGCAAAGAAAAGGTATATATAATTTCACCTTCTCCCACCCACCCACCCACC
>JAQIXC010002229.1:0-11555 GCA_034697605.1 Metabelba pulverosa
ATATGTTCCGAACTCCATTGCCGGCTCAAGTGTTTATCTTGATATTCAAGGATTAATAGTTTCAAAACAATTCAAATATAAGAATATTTTTAATAAAATGTAATTATTGTAAATATTATGTAAAATTAAACATGATTCTAAATTTATTCTAATTGAAATAGGATTAAAGACATTATTAAAAGTGGTCTAATAGTGCATTGGCAAAAACCATACAATAATCGGACATATTTACTTATTAGTGAGCAAGGGTCTTATCAAGCGCTTAAGCTTGCTCATTTATGTTACACATTTACATTTGTAATTTTTGGTAATTTGTTATCTATTCTAACACTTTTACTTGAATTTATATGTTTTATATATTTTATTTGGAAATAATACACGATACAAATATGTGTAAGTTTGTTTTTTTTGTTAGTTTTTAGCATTGTATAATTTAATTTATAATGTTTATTTTATGTTATCTGGCTATTTTCTATAGTGGCTAATACAAATATAATATTCCTATAATTGTTATTTAAATTATAATTAATAATTGTAAATTTGCAAATTTAGATTAACAAAATTTGTTATATAAAATGTTTTAGTTAAATTTAATAAATATTATTGTTATGTTTTAATAATTGATAAAATGTTTATTTCAAAAATGTAAGTAGAATAAATATATTATGTTTTTAATAATATTTTTATGTATTTTATTAATGCAATTTATATTTAAAATACGTGTTAACAATATTTTTACGTAACCTATTATATTGCTCAATATTTAACAATAGATAATATCTTTATTATAATAAATTTTTCATGATAAATAAAAATATAATATCTATAATTAAAATAAATCTATAAAAATAATACAGTGCATTTAAGTTCGTTTTTAGAAATAATGTTTGAAATAATAGAAGATATTTTTTAGCATAATATTTATTGCTTTTTATGCTGAGTAATTAAGTATTATATTGATTTTGTGTCACAAACTTTTATGCGTTATATAATTTATATAAAATAATTGTAAAATAAAATTTACAAAAGTAAATAACTTAATACATAAATTATTAAAAATAATAAATGTGCAATGAATCAAGAAACATTAAACGGCAGAAAATTAAACATTGCAACTAATTATGTATATAAATCATATATATAATTTTTATTTAATAATTAACTTATTTTAACTAGAAAATAATATATATTAAATTTAAAATTGGAACAGACTTATTACTTTAAATTTTTAAATCAATATGCATGAATTAATAAAAATATCATTTTAAAATGCTTAAATTATTTATTAATTAAAACGGAATATTTAAATTATTTAGTTGCAACCTTTTACAATTAAATCAAAAACTAGCAATACACTATTGGGATGGGAGGGTAATCTGTTGAACACCATGAGCAAATATCTCAACTTTACCTACAACCTCATTGATTGCGCAAGAACCTGGGGAATCAAACTTGCTAATGGTTCATGGAATGGCGTTATTGGAAATGTACTTGATAAGGTAATATTAATTTTAATTATATCAATTTATATATATTTATTATATTTAATTTGAAACGTTAAGTAAATTTGGTAACTGTTTTGTACATTCCTTATTTGTGTAAATGTTTCGCTAGAATGATATTATCTTAGTAAAATCACTCTGTTTAAAATCATAAATGTCTGTTTAGTATTATTATTAGAATTGTTAAATTTTAAATTATTATATCACATGCACAATTCTATTATGTATAAGATTTATGGTAACTTTACACAAATAAATAATATAATCAGGTAAGATTGAGCTAAATCTAACCATATAAAATAAACACCGAAACTAGACAATTATATATTTTATTTAAGCATGCTGATATTGGCATCGGGCGTCTATCAATAACGAGCGACCGATTCGAAGTCGTGTCATATTTGAGCCCATATTTCATAAATACGTTTACATTTTCAACGCCTTTCCCTACACTCGTCGGCTACTCGTCCTCACTGTTCGGCCCATTTTGCGAGAACACCTGGCTTATTTTACTTACTTGTACACTGCTAAATATGCTCATTTCTATAATGTTAAAATATTTCAGCTATAATAGTTGGTTATTATGGAATTATGTATCAAGCTTGCTGAATCAAACAATAGTTAACTTGGCACCGCGACTACACGTTATACAGATTTTAACAGTTACATGGCTATTTATGTGTTTTATACTACAAGTCCATTATAGCAATGTGCTTTATACACAAATGACATTTGCTAAATATAGCGATCCAGTCGACACATTCGACAAGCTAATACCGGCGCTTAAATCGGGCATGTTAAAATTCATGCATCCGCGCTCATCGCTAATTTGCAAATTATTGTTTTCCGAGAATGTATGAACTAAATTTCATCTTGCTTAATTATTTTGTATGTTTATACTCGAGTTTGTTTTTACCATTTGCATAGGGCGTATATGGTGCCGATCATGAATTGATCAAGCAGATATCGTCGCAAATTGTCGACTCATATACACAAGCTACTGACTACATGGTAAAATTTCCAAATCAATGCATATATTTCTCCGATAGATCACGATTGAACTGGATAATTCGGAAATATAACATTCCACAATTTGTGCCGAAATCGATTATTGGCTCAAATTTTTATCTTGATATACAAGGAATGGTTGTATCAAAACAATTCAAATATAAAAATGTTTTTAATAAAATGTAAGTTTTAATAAATATGTAATAATGTACAAATAATAAATTGTATAATTTTTGTTTAATCAATAAATAGGATTGTTGATATAATTAAAAGTGGCCTGTTAGTGCATTGGCAAAATCAATATGTTAATGTGACAAACCAACCTGAGCATACGCAAGGCTCATATCAGCCACTTAACCTTGCACATTTATTTTATACATTTAAACTTGGTGTTTATGGTTATTTATGTTCATATTTAACGTTTATTATCGAATTATTATGTTTTCTATATTTTATTTGGAGATAATACATGATAATATATATTTAAATTTGTTTAATTTTTACATTGCATAACTTAATTTATGTTTCTTTTATTTCATCTGGTTACCCTGTACACTGTGTAATACCTATATACTATAATTATAACTGCACTAAAACAAATATTATCGCAAATTATTGATTTGTATGAACAAAGTATTTGTCACACGGTAAAATATCTGAATAGATTTATTTTCTCCGCAGACCAATTACGATTAAACTGACAAGTTTAAAAGTATAACATTTCTCAATATGTGCCGAAATTGAGTGACGGATTCAATGAGTATCTTGATATTCAAGGTTTAATAGTTTCAAAACAATTCAAATATAGGAACATTTTTGACTAAATGTAATTGCTAGATATTTATATTTACAAATATTATATAAGTTTATTTATTTGTTCCAATTGATAAATAGGATTACAAACATAATTAAAAGTGGCATGTTACTACATTGGCAAAATTAATACCTAAAACGCACAGCTTAATTTGACAGTAAACAAAACTCGTATCAGACGATTAACCTTGCATATTTATATTGTACATTTAAACATGTTGTTATTGGTGATTTGTTTTTGCTTTTAACGCTTATACATGAATATATTTTCTATATTTCTACTTGGTTTATATAGCGTATTTTTTTATATATAAATAAACTTGTCAAATAAATACTTGATTTCAAATAAATTAAATATAGCATTTAATATTTTAAAAATATATCATATTAATTAAATTGCATATATTCAATTAATTATGTAATTACTGCAAATTACATTTAATATAAAATAGTAAATTGTAATTGAGTTGATAAAACGCAAACGTAATTATAACAAGTTTTTATTAATGCAATATTTTATTTGTTTATCAAAATCAATATCTATTACATTGATTATTTATTTTATAATGTAGTAATGTTTTTCTTATAAAATTGTATTTACCTTAATACATTTTTAAATAATATTAATAAATGTAAAATTTATATAACATATTATTTTTCCTAAAATTTGCAAGCTATATTATTAAACAATCTGTTGCAAAACAAACCTTTAATGAATCAAAGAATTTTAAGTGGGCAAAAATTTAACATTGCAACAGTTAATGTATGTACCTTGTTTATATTACATTTATTAATTTATAAATTTGCTATATTCAAAATGTTAAATCATAATTTAGATTGGTTAATTAATTTATTGTAAATTGTTAAATTATAAAAAATCTTAATAATTTAATTTTTTGCATTAATACTAAAATTGTATAAACTAAAATAATAGTTACCTATTTATCATTCGTCCTTAAGTAATATTTCTCGAATTTATAAAAATAATAAATATTTTAATAATTATATAAGATATTTATAATTTTTATACTACTTTGTAACAATTTAACATGCTATAAATCAGTAAAACATGCAGTATATTAAAATTGTCAGTCTACAAACAAACATTTATTACATATTAATAAACATAATTTTGTTTATCTAAATTATGTTATAATAATATTCCTTAAACATATTTCCTTATTGAGATGATGCTTTTAAAATTGTTTTTATAAGCTAAATTATGATTAATTATGTTAAATTATGTTAAATTATATCTTTGTAAAATTGTAAAATATTTATTATAGAATATTGTTTTATATCATTATTAAAATTAACTATTTAGTTAAAATCACAGAATAGATAGCTATTACGTATGAATATTTATTTATAATTTTACAAAATTGATTAGATGCCACCAGACGTGTTCATTTCAAATAGTACCAATCTATTATTGGGATGGGAGGGTAAATTAATAAACACCATGAGCAAATATCTCAACTTTACCTACAACATTATCGACTGCAAGCAAATATGGGGCGAAAAACAAGCTAATGGTTCGTGGAATGGCATAATCGAAAAAGTACTTAACAAGGTAATTTACTACAAATAGCCCACATTTTGCTAAATTAAAATTATTTATCCTAATTTAAGCATGCTAATATTGGAGTCGGGCATTTATCAATGACGAGCGACCGATTTGAAGTCGTGTCGTATTTGAGCCCATATTTCATAAATACGTTGGCATTTACGACGCCTTTGCCTACACTCGTCGGCTACTCATCTTCATTGTTCGGCCCATTTTGTTATTACACCTGGCTAATTTTATTTACTATTACAATGCTAAATATTCTCATTGGTATAATCCTAAAATGTATTTTTGCCAATAACAGTTGGTTATTATGGCATTATATATCAAGCTTATTAAATCAATCAATACCTAACTTTGCACCAAGATTACACGTTATACAGATTTTAACAGTAACATGGCTATTTATGTGTTTCATACTCCAAGCGCATTATAGCAATGTACTTTATATGCAAATGACCTGGGCTAAATATAGCGATCCAATCGACACATTCGACAAGCTAATACCGGCGCTTAAATCGGGCATGTTAAAATTCATGCATCCGCGCTCATCGCTAATTTGCAAATTATTGTTTTCCGAGAATGTATGAACTAAATTTCATCTTGCTTAATTATTTTGTATGTTTATACTCGAGTTTGTTTTTACCATTTGCATAGGGCGTATATGGTGCCGATCATGAATTGATCAAGCAGATATCGTCGCAAATTGTCGACTCATATACACAAGCTACTGACTACATGGTAAAATTTCCAAATCAATGCATATATTTCTCCGATAGATCACGATTGAACTGGATAATTCGGAAATATAACATTCCACAATTTGTGCCGAAATTGATTATTGGCTCAAATTTCTATCTGAATATTCAAGGAATGCTTGTATCGAAACAATTCATATATAAAAATGTTTTTAATAAAATGTAAGTTTTAATAAATTTGTAATAAAAATTTTAAATTGTATAATTTTTTGTTTAATTAATAAATAGGATTGGTGATATAATTAAAAGTGGCTTGTTACTGCATTGGCAAAATCAATATGTTAATGTGACAAACCAACCTGAGCATACACAAGGCTCATATCAACCACTTATTTTTGCACATTTATTTTATACATTTAAACTTGGTGTTTATGGCTATCTATTTTCGTATCTAACTTTTATTTTCGAATTATTATGTTTCCTATATTTTACTTGGAAATAATGCATTTTACTAATGGGCAATTATACTATAATCAGAAACATTTTGCTAAATAATAAACTTAACACTAATTAAAGGCAAACCCTATATTTTACCTAATAATTTGTGAATTATGTTATTATAAAAACAATGTTTCTATTAAATAATAATGTAAATAATTTGCAAATGTTTGTACCATACATTATTTAACAATCTGTTACAGATATAATTTGATATAAAAAATTGTTTTTTTATTACATTAAATAAATATTTTTATGCCATTTATAAATTGTTTAAAAATGGTATTGATTTTTAATATTTTTTATTACGCTCATATTTACAATCATTTATATTAGCTTAATTTCTAAACTATGTACTGTACAAATGTGGTTAAATGTTGTTTTGCGTTTAGAAATATTAATTTAAAACTATTATTTTTTGTTTGCATATCAAATTGTTTTGATCTTGGGTATTAAATTGTTTTTAAAAACATTCTAACACAATTATATTTACAACTAAACTTATATTTAAAAGTAGCTTGTAACTATTATATTTTAAAAATTATTCTTTGGATTCCAATACATTTTGATCCTGAGGAATGATCAATGAGGAAAAGTTTACCATTGCAACTAACCATGTAAAATATTAATATTTAATCTGTATATAATTCAGTATGTAACAACTCATACATATTCTGCACTGTATAGATACCACCATTTATATTCGTGCCAAACAATTCAAACGTGTTATTAGGATGGGAGGGTAAACTAATAAATACCATGAGCAAATATCTCAACTTCACTTACGATATCATTGACTGCAATGAAATCTGGGGCCAAAAGCTGGTCAATGGTTCCTGGATTGGCGTTATTGGAAAACTACATGACAATGTAACGAAAATATTTAATAAAGCTTTCTAGTGTAATGTTTAATGTTTCTTGTTTATGTTTTACTATTGTTTTATAACTGTACATGTTTAATTATGTAGAAGCTATGTTAATAAATTAGCATATAATAAAATAATTTAAATTATTAACATATTATTTAGAATGTTTTATATACTTTATTTATGTAACTTTTATTCTAGCATGCTGATATTGGCATTGGTCACCTTTCACTCACGAGTGAGAGATCGGAAGTGGTATCATATTTAAGCCCACATTTTGTCAATTCACTCACGTTTTCAACACCCTTACCGAAAATAGTGGAATATCCTTCATCCCTATTCGCGCCATTCTCATATTCCATCTGGATACTTTTTTTCATTGCTTTCACCCTGAATTGCTTAACAAGTATAATCATAAACTATACTATTCAATGCAATTATACAATTGTGTGGCAATATTTATCAAGTTTATTAAACCAGCCAATCGCTAAACTAAAACCAAAATTATGTAGCGTACAGATATTTAACTGGCTACTTATTTGCTTTATTTTGCATGTTCATTACAGCAATGTACTATTTATACAAATGACATTTGTCAAATATAGCGAGCCTGTTGACACATTTAACAGGTTAATAAACGCGCTAAAATTGGGAAAACTTAAATATGTACATGGTAACGCATCGGTCACATGTCAAGCTCTATTCTATAAAAATGTATAGATATTTACAGTAATTAATCATGATGATATTGCAAATAATTCTTTGTGTTTTATTTAGGGCGTATTTAGCGCCGATCTAGATCTTAGCAAGCAGAAATTTTTGCAACCTGTTGAGCGCATAGAGGATGGCATAGCTTTACTGCAAAAGTATCCTGATAAATATATCTACATATCAGAAAGGCAGCGTTTGACCTGGATCATTCAAAACTATACCATTGCACAATATGTACCAAGATCAGATGCCGAGTCGAATATTTTTCTCGATATTCAAGGCCTATTAGTGCCCAAACAGTTTAAATATAAGAACATTTTCAACAAGATGTAATAATTATACATGTTGTAAACTTGATGTAATATAAGATATAATATTTTTAAAATTATTTTGTTTACAAATAGGCTTTCAAACATCGTTAAAAGTGGCTTGCTAGTGTATTGGCAAAATCAATACGTAAATCAGCTTGCGCCATTTAATAGCCAACAAAGTTCATATCAACCACTCAATCTTGCGCATCTATTTTATACATTTAACATTTGTTTCATTATATACTCGTTTACTTTTCTTATACTCATATTTGAAATAAAACATTTTACATATTTAACATGAAAATAAACTACACTGTTTGTTTTAATTCAGTCAACACAATTCACTGCGTATTGCAATATAATAATAATTTTAAACTGCACAAATTTTTATAATTTATTTAGAAATAACAAAATAATTAATGTAATTTAAATATACTGCATAACTAGTTGTTTATTAAGCTTGCTGCATTTACTTAAATTAGCAAGCAATAAGTTTGTCAAACTGTATATTCAATATAGAAAGTTTCGAATTAAAACTGTATAAAAAAACCTACATGCTAAAATAAATAGGACGTAATTAATGTACAAAACATAACATTTTCTCAAAACACGAATTGATTTCCAAAAACCAAAAACCAAACCAAAGGCCGGAAGACATCGCGAAAGACGTCCCGAAAGACATGTTTCGACAGCCGATGCGAGTGTCGGTCGAAGTGAACGGCGATCGGTATCTCATCTCATTCGGCGAGCGGTTCGGCGCCGCGACGGACGCGACGCGCGTCACGTTCGGCCAACTGCTGCCGACGATTCGCGCGCACATCGGGGCGGCGACTGGTATGCCGACGGACGCGCCGATCGGTTTCGATAGCCACGTGTTTGAGGTCTGCATTCAAATCGCCGTTCGTCTGACCACTAATTCACATCCCATTCCGTGTTTCCGCACAAGACGTTCGACCGCGACTTCAACGACTGGGTACTGATTGGCGACGAAAGCGCGTTAATCGCACACTTAGCCGAAGTTCGGGTGTCGCTCATCGGCGCCGGCGGTCATAGCCCGCAACAGCCGCCCAATCAACTGCTGCGTCTACTATCGGCCGGGCAGTCGTCGCCGCGTCCGGCGCACACCGCGCATACGCCGAGTGCGGACCACATGCGTCGGCGCGACAGCACCGGTGTGTTGATGTCGGCCAGGCGTACGCCCGCTCGCAGCGAGTGCGCCGTTCGGTTCGAAGAGATACCGGTGCTGTCGGCGAACGAGCGCCAAGAGATCGTCGACTTGCTGTCGGTGCTCGACGAGAGCCGCTTCTGCTTCGTCGCCCTCCCGGACAACACCGGCAACTGGACCCGCGTCTGGCACCTGATGTATATGAAGGGCTACTATCGCCAGAGTTTCTTTGCCTACAAACAGCTGTTCCATACGGCGCTTGAGGTCCACAAACGGGTGAGTTATGCGCTAACCGGCCGATGAGTGTCTGTAATCTGATTTAACCGTTTTGTTGGGCACCGATGGCTAGGTTTTCAAGTGCGCGGCCAACACCCGCTCGGCCGCCGACCAGTTCCCGCTATTCGAGTCGATCGAAGCGTTCGATTTGCGCCCATTTGTGTCGGAAGTCGAGTACAAGACTATCGGGTTATTGCGCGAAGAGCTCCGGTTGCGGCACATGATGTCGAAGGCCCGGGATGTGCGCTCGAAGCTGAATGACAAGGTACGGCACCCGATGCTAAAGTAGGCTGTGCTGTGTTGGCGCTGAATATGCAGTAAGTTTTTGTTTATTATATTTTCGTTTAGTTGAGTCTAAACGCGTCGACGCCTTTACCGCCGGCGCCCGGATTTAGCGCCAGTAGTGCCGACCAATTCATACCTACCGGCGCCGATAGTGAGCCGCATATCAAACGGGTGAAGACCGAAGAGCCCGAACCCAGTCCTCAACCAAATTCCGATTCGGAATTCAAATTCGTTTCAAATTTCTTCTGATTTACTATTTTTCGCTTAAATAACAACAAAAACTTCGAAAATATTTTTTATTGAAATTAACTTTTATTTAATCGATTTCTTCTGAATAAAAATTGCATATTTTATCAAGCATAAAAACAATTAAATTGCACAAATTTCAGCAAAATTATAGCTCAATTATTCTTTTTAAAATTAATTGAAAATTTAATTTATTTAATATTAATTTACTATTAAACGAAGGATGTTTTAGATATTTTTAGCATGCACAAAGATAATCTAAGATTACCCTAAACTATCGAACAAACTTGTCCGCGTGAAACTTGACTAGATAGTATGCATATTTGATCAAACTAGCAAGCACGTTTAAATAGACGCAGAAATACTGTAGAAATTTGTAGAAGACTTCGGAAGCGAAGGCGAGAATCGCGACGAGTGTCGAGAAGCCGAAGCCGAGTAACGCACTTCGCAATTGGTTCAAATAGATCGGTGTAAACGGTTTACCACGCTCTTTCGGCGCCGTGTGAAACTTCTTGCTAGATTCCAGCTCGATTTTGCGGAATTCATCAAGTTTCCAGTGCTGGATAAAACCCGCCTTGGTGATTGTCGATATGCTAGCAAGTATAACATTTTACTCAATAAACTTATTTATATTAAACTATAGTCATATTATTTTTTAAATATGAGCAAGATACTTGAATAAATTATATATTAATATATAATTACTACAAAGTGGTAGTGCGTTTTTAAAAATTGCATGGTATTTCAATAAAATAATATTATGAATGTCATTAAAATCTCAATTTTCTCTCACAACTGATTGAATTGCGTTTTGTATTCGAAGTCTTTGCGCATTGGAATCGATAGGATGTCGTCGAAGAGCACCGACTCCTCCGTTTCGGGCGGAACGTGAAAGAGATGCGGACCCGAGGCGTACATCCCGTAGACGATGGCCTCGCGGAATGTGATGAACGCCAACTGTTCGGCACTCGACTTAATCAGTTCGATCGGATCGACCGATTCCGGTATACCTCTTAGCCTCTGCGCCAACTCCTTTCCCACTCCGCTCTGCGATTTCTACACAGTTATATTTAATACATTCAGTAAAATACAGAACTATTTCATGCTAAATTATCACATTATTAATAATTTAATAATAATGCTACAATATTATATTATCTTAGTTAAATTATAGACATAATTAGTAAATGTAAATTTACTTAGTTTGGCAAAACTAATACTAGATTTATAACAATAATCACTCTATTTTTTAGCAAGTTTATTTTTTTTAAACCAATGCTTAAATAAATAAAGCATAATTATAACAAGCTAAATTATAACAAAAGTAGACAGGTTAATTATACGTTCTAGCACATTTTATATTATAAAGAATAGAAACTTTTAGTTTATCTTTGTAAAAAATTAATTGCATGCTTACTTTAACCAGGCCAAAGTAAGCGTCCGATTCGATGGCAATCACCTGCACCTGGCGTTTGGTCTGAGCGCCGGCCAACTGCTCGACCGTATCGATAGTGTTGAGTTGCGTCGGGAACGCCATGAGTGAGTAGAAGCAGCCGCTGTAGCTGGCGGTCAGCACCAGACACATCAACAGCCAGGCGCTCATTACCAC
>JAQIXC010002230.1:0-11553 GCA_034697605.1 Metabelba pulverosa
CAATGCGTTTATGCTAACACTTAATCTGTTCCCTTAAACTGGTCACCACACCCGACGGCCCACGGACACCCGACACCTGACACCCGCATCCGGTCCTCTACAATATTTTTAATATAACTACAGTTTTATTTTAAGCTATATTCATAACATAAGTTATATAATTTTGCCATGATATATTGTCAAAATGTCAGTATTTATTATAAATTGCTTAATTTAACTGCTGAATTAATAAATAACATGCATATTATATCGGCATTTATATTATATTTATAACTAACCCGTCGATGATCTGTCCTGTCGGCCAATACTATCGACCAGAATGTAGGCCTGGAGTACGAACTGCGGCGCCGATTCCATATAGCACTGGTTTTGGCGCAAATACGCGATCGACACCATCTCGACGACGAATTGCTTGCTGTAGACCAAGTGCGCGTCGGCCGAGCGGCGATGTTGGCGCAACAGCACGCCGTAGACTAGCGCATTTACGTATCGGCCCAAAGGCGCCAGCAGTGCTCCAGCGAACGCGTACCGCAGCATTCGCTCGCCGCGCGTCGTCGGCAGCAAATACCCGCACATCGAGTCTTTGCGATGCATTTGTATTGAGTCGATTGATGTGATCAGCGCCGGCACGAGTGTGAAACACAGTGTCAGGTGCGCGTACCTGTGCCCAAATTAATCATTTTAATTATATTGTTTATCCTTATCATGTTTAATTATCTTATTTTAACTAGAATAATTTTTGGCAAGTATATAGTAATGCAGTAATGCTTTTTGATAAGTTCTATCAAGAAACAATAATAAAATATTTTGTTGTTTATATTAGACTTATAATTAGCAAGATATTTGTGCAAATTTTCAAACATAATCAAATAATTAATTATTTGCGTAAATAGAATTATTTAAAAATATATTTGTTGTTTAACTAGCGAAATTTGTAAAAATTGTAATAAAAATACATTGCTAAATATTGTTAAGTGAATTGATCTGGTGAAATATTAACATTTGTTATAGCATGGAACATTTAAATAATTTTACTGTTATAACTTAATAGTAATGAATTTTATTATATTATATTATGTATTTTATAAATATAATAATAATAATAATAGTAATAATTAAAAGATAAATGAACTTGCTAAACGCACCAGTAGTTGCCGTTATTATAGTGTATGACCGCAAACGCCAAGTCCGCGCCGAAGTCGGCCAGAAAGAGCGCGATCGCAATGAGAAGCTTCGACTCACGCCATACGCCGAACGACGTGTTCGCTAACATGCGCTCGAAGTGCGCGATCGCCGCAACCGATGACTCGCACTCAGACGGACAGCGATTGCATTCATCGTCTATTGAAATATCAATACTTTCCGCATCGGTCGCCGGCTCCGCGCCGCCTGATTCTCTTCCATTCATATTAGCAAATAGGTTCTTGCTAAAAGTTGGTGATATACTTACTAACTGTTACATGATTTGTTATGATAATTTTTTATTGAATAGTAAATATCATGTAACAAATGCTTTGAATGTGTACTTGTTTACATATGTAAGTTAGTTTTTTCCACAGATCTGCCGCTAATATTAAAAGTGTGATCCGTTTGTCCGAATCCCAAAAATCCGAATTTTACTTGACAGAAATAATATTTTATGTATCATTTAACCGAAAATAGATAAATTTGATTTAAATATATAACTTTAGTGTAATTTTTCAATGTGACTTTTAATTTTCTATATACAAAATATACAATGAACTATAATTAATAATTATTAGACTAATAAAATAAATATCCAGTTTTTAGTTTTAAATATAGTTTTAAAATGTTTCTATCAGAATAGTATAAATAAGATATTACAATAATTTTTTAATTTATGTAAATTAAAAAAATTGTATATTATAATTTTTAAATTAACTTTTATTATATTATAAATATAATCCATTCTTAAACTTGCCATTATTAAAACAAATGAAATTCGGACCAGAGGGGCAAACCATTAAAATAACATGTTTTACCGCATCGGATATGGTAGCTTAGTGTAAATATTTTGCTTGAATTCAAGCTTTACATTGTGAACATGGTAATGACTCATCGTGGTAATGGGAGATTACAATTACCAAACATGCCATAAAAACCTGAGTGCTAGACTTTAACCCTGTTTAAAAGGGTAATGTTGTTTAGTTCTGGATCTATGAATATTAATTAATTTAACAGCCTTACTGCTAGAAATAGTCCTAACGATCAGCAGCAATTCATTAGTGTTTTATACAGCATATTTTATATTTAAGCTAGTAAATTTTAATATTACGGAATACTAGCGTCATGTAAAACAAATTTTAAAATAATTATGAGAATAATAAAATTTTTTATTTTGCTAATACCGTATATAATAACTCTTGCCTTGGTATACTTGGTAAACATGTTGATTTGTAATAAGTTAACATGAATATTTAATTTGTTTGAAACGCTTTAAAATACGAAATAATTCAAACTGATATTTTACATGTATACTATTATTTGCCAATTTTATGCATTTTATTCGCATTTATTATTTCACTTTAATAAATTGATTTTGTAAGTTATACAGTAGTAAGATTGTTGTCAAATTATTAACAACTATATTTAGTTCAATATCTTTGCTTTATAACTGCATAGCATAATTTAACATGAATTCCAATCACTGTTTGATATACACTGCAAACGAATTGATACAGTTTTCCGATGAGATCGTCGACAACCGAACAATAGCGGTGTTCGGCGGTCATAAACCGCCGTTTATTACACAATTTGTGTAAATAAAACACTAAATAATACCTTACAATAATTTTAACATGCATGTCTACAGTATTTATAAATTTTGCTTTTAATTTAAGCACGGCTAACGAATCGCTGTTCGAAATATGCGGTCCATTGCTCGTATTGGTGACTGAATTTGCCAAATCGTACAAGGCATAGTATGTTAATAAATTATGCATGATACTATTTGCTAAACAAATTTTTACACTGAATATCTAAAGCGTAAAAATTAGCGAGAAACTAAAAGGATTTTACGACGCGTTTAATTTATTCGAAAATCCACCCGACATAATTCTTTACCCGCTAACCGCCGGCATGTTTATCAAGGCACTAATTATGCATGGCGAACTTTTAGCCGCGATCAATTTTACGAGTAAACTAAGCAATGTAATCGGCTATGAAGAAATCGGCAGCTTTGTAGCACGCACGCAACCGGGTGACATTTCGATGTTTACCATGTTCAATCAGGTCGAATCTAACGTCTGGCTGCTGGCGATGGCCGCGATTCTGGCGCTCGCGGCGGTCGCTTCGAAAACTAGGCGCGAATTCGGCGAAAATATTTGGAATTATTTTATTATTCTTTTGATTAAATCGTTTCAACGCTCGGCCGCGAAGTCCGACCGAAAGCTAATACTCGGCCTATGGCTGACGTCGGCGACGATTCTGTCCATCAGTTTCTGCAACTATTTATTGGATTATTTGAGTCGAAACGAACCGATCGTTCGGTTGAATAGTTTGCGAGCGTTGGCCGATCGCCCGGGCATTACGACGATAGCTGCGGCCGAGTACTCGTCGTTCTTCGCGTACACGCGATTGGTTGATACGCGTTTGACTATAAAGTTGCGTGCTAAATTGTACGCTATAAACACGGAATTTGAAGAGTTCGAGCTGATTCTGGCGAAGATATCGAGCGGTTTGCGCAACGGATCGCTCGCATACGTCAACACAAGATTCGCTCTTATTATGGATTTGATTCACTATTTTCCCGAATTGGACACGAAATCGCTGCACATATCGGATGAGAGCGGCGGCGAAGACCCGCATTTCCTCGCGTTTAATGCGAAGTCGGCATTAATGCTTGTTGCATTCAATAAATTGTACGAACGTAAATTAAACATATTTACTTATAAATTATTATTATTTTACTATTTTTACTTAAATGTTTTATAATTTATATAAATTACTAGCAAATTAGTTTTATGTAATTAATTATATAAGTTGATTAATAATTACAATGTATTATTGGACTTATGTATTTAAAGTTGCAATGCGCTTATTGTACATTATATTAATGTATAAATTGTAGTACCTGTATATATTGTTTTAGTTTATTGTATTGATTTTACTTTTATAATGTTTATATTTATAGCAATAATAATGTTATTTTAAAATCTTATTTCAAAATATATTTTTCGTTACGTAGTGTATCTCATGTTCGGGAAACGGGTCACTACGAGCGCTGGAACGCCGATATTGTTAACTACGAGTGGACGCGAATCAAGACGTTCCTCATTCCCGCCGAAAACTCTGTCTATAATTACAAACGATTGACTTTAACGGAATTGTTTGATATATTTTATCTTGCTATATTTAGTACCGTATTTGCCATGGTAGTATTAATTTTTGACATAATTAAAGCGTAATAATTAATGCAAGATTTAGTAAGTGTTTTGTTTAAATAACTAACTTATTGATTTATACAATACAGTAGTTTATATAAAAACAACTGGCACAATTTAACCATAAATGTAAGGTTTTACTGAACACAATATTACCAAATGTTACATCGTGGTAATAAAATTTGCTTTCCTTAATAAACACAATATAAAATATTGATTATCAATAAGTAAACTGTATTATTTTTATTAACATATAAAATATTTAAAAAATAATACATTTATAAATTAATTAGAATTAATTAAGCATTTTTATAATAATTATTAATAAAATACAATTTTGTAGTATTATGTATTAAATAATCATGTCTTAATTTATTTAATAAATAAATCGATGCAATGTATAATTATTTACAATAATAAAATATATCTTAATTATAATCTAATGACGTTTTAATGTTATTTATTATTTTAAAATTTATTAATTTAAAATCTTAAAACAAATATATATAATGTTAAGTAAATTTTCAATATATCTAATTAAAACTTGTAACTTTTAGCTTTATAGCTTATAGAGTTGTACATTTTCAAACAAGAATATTGATCTGAATAGTTAATTATTTTGAGACACTATGATGTAATGCTACTAATTAATAATAAAATTAATGTAGTTACATTAACACACTTTTAACTTAATGAGTTTAATATATGATGTAACAAGCAAATTTTAATAATATAATTAACTAGTTATATGTAAAACATTTTTGTAAATAGTTCTAAAATATAAATTCATTTACTACCAAGCAATATACATGAAATTAATAAATGCACTATGACAAATAAAATAATTATTTATTATATAATTTACTGGTTATAATTTAAACGTGTTATTCTATTACTAAACAAAATTTTACTTATTAAAAAAGATAATTAAAAATAATTTTTACTATAAATTAAAATTTTGTTTTCTAATAACTAGTTATTAGATAGTCTAGTTAGCCTAATAAATATTAACTAATTGTAAAATTATTATACTGCGTTATTATTATGACTAGTCAAACAGTGATCTCAAAATACTGTATGTTATATAAACCGAACGAATTAATGCAATTCTCCGATAGTATTGTCGACAACCGAACCGTTTCGATAAGCGGAGGCACTCTTTTGCCATACATAACATTTACTGAGTAATTATAAACTATTACTAAAAAATAACTTCTTTATAAAATGAACATTGTTTTTTTTTCGTAATTATTTTGCATTTTAATTTAAGGCATGACAACGCCACATTTGTAATGTGCGGCACTTTGTTATTATTAATCGTCGAATTTGCAAAATCATTCAAGGCAAAGTATGCTATTATATTGTAGCTAAAATATTGTTTTTATCTAATTTATGTACGCTACAAATATATTATATGATAATAATATAGATTTAAAAATATCACGAATATTTTCAAGAATTCCGCTTTGTAATTAAGAATAAGTTGTTTGACCAAAAGTAATTTATCAGATTTATAACATAATTATATTCAATATTCGTGCTTCATACAAATTGTTTCATTTACTATATCGATGATTACTATATATAAATGATACAAATTCTAACAAGCACTAACCATAAGCTTTACTATATAAAATTTTTAAATTCATAGTTTTAAGATAATACTATATTAAAAATTTACGTTAATTTATAAATAAAATATTGCAGTGTAAAAATTATCAAATCATCAAATGATATATTCGAGACACGCGAGTCTTTGCCTGATATTGTCATGTATCCTTTAACATCGGGCACATATTCGAGCATGTTAGACAGCTTCGAATCATACATAAGCGCTTTGGATATATCGATTACATTAAGCGACGTAATCGGCTATCAAGACATAAATCGATTTATCGCACGTAAGCAACCGGGTCAAATGTCCATGTTTACCATGTTTAATGTGATTGAAACACGCGTTTGGCTAATGATAATACTAACAATTCTGATGCTATCGGCGCTCGCGTCGAAACATTGGCGCGAATTCGGCGAAAATATTTGGAATTATTTTCTTATATTTTTGATTCAATCGTTTCAACGCTCGGCCGCGAAGTCCGACCGAAAGCTATTACTCGGCCTATGGCTGACGTCGGCGACGATTCTGTCCATCAGTTTCTGCAATAATTTATTGGATTATTTAAGTCGAAACGAACCGATCGTTCGGTTGAATAGTTTGCAAGAGTTGGTCGACTGTCCGGGTATTCGCACTATAGCTGCGTTTGAATACTCCTCACTCGCCTCGTATGTGAAAGCATATAACACGACGCTGAACGAAAAGTTGCGTGCTAAAATGTGGGAAATAGTTTACACCAAAACTGATGAGAGGAAATTTGCTCTGAGATTAACCAGCGGTTTACGCGACGGATCGCTCGCATACATCGGCTCGAAGTGGACACTCGTTTTGGAGTTTATATACGTTTTGTCCGCTTTCGACCCGAAATCGATCGAATCGCTGCATATATCGGATGAGAGCGGCGGCGATGAGCCGTATTTTCTGCCGATTATTACCCGACCAAATGGAATACGCAGTGCATTTAATAAATTGTACCAGCTAATAATTTTATAATTATTCGATTATAATTATCTATATATTTGTTTTTCTTAAGTGTATTACGTATCCGCGAAACGGGTTACTATCACCGCTGGACGGCTGATATCTTAGGCGTGTATTGGCCGCGCGTTAAGTCGCTTCTCGTTCCCGAAGACAATCCGTTCTATAACTATAAGCCGTTATCTATGACTGATATGTTTGATATATTTTATTTATTACTATTTAACTTAGCAATTGCATTTTTTGCATCTATTATCGAGCTATCGAGTAATTATATTTCATACTAAATAAATAATTTTTTTTATATATGTAGTAACTATTAAGTAACATTGAAAAAATTATTTGAAAATTTAATGAATGATCAATATTAATAAATTGTAAAATTTTATAAATTTAAAACTAGAACGCTTCCTGCTTGATTCGCAACAAATCACATGAGTAAAACAGTAATCTAAATTTTCACTTATACATTAAATTAACCTGATATGATAATTAATGCAAATAACTTATCTTTTGCTTAAACGAGTAAAATAATTATTTTATTAAAATAAACTTACATCTAATCAAATTAATGTTAAAATTTATACAAATTTAAATAATGTTTGTAAAATTATTTGTTAAAAATAAGTCAATTAATTGATGATTTAATAACTTAAAGAATATTTTTAAAATGTGCAAGTTATAAAATAATTCAGACCGTTTGTCTAACAAAATGCTATATAATATGATAAACTATTGATGTATTAAAAATATGTCATTATTATTTGCGAATATAATATTTAATAAATATTTCAAATTTGCATTTAATTCTACAATCGAAATAGAGATATGATATTCATAGCCGACAATCCCAACCAAAGCGCTAACAAACCGCCGAAATTCGAGACCAAAGAAATCGGATTCAGTTCCGGCGAGTGTTCGACGACCTGATCGGCGAAGCGGTTGTGTTTGACGTGAATTCGCAAACTCTTTGTCGCGTTTTTGAGTCGACTCTCGCGTCGAATCTGATACTCATATCTCGATTCCGAGCAATGCTCCGGACATTGACTTTTGCAAAAATGCAATTTATTTCTAACAAGTACTAAATAACTATCGGCATCTAAATTGGTGCAAATTGGTAGATTCGTTTGCACTGCATTATTACGCGTAAGAATGTAATAAGCAAATCTCGTGGAAATGCATGTTTGATTAAATTGCTTATTGCTAAAATAAATCAGACATTTGTTAATGCAATCGTATTTCGTAATCATATCGGTCGGCGCGCCGTCTGTCGCATACATACGACAATTGAGCGCATAATTCGAAATACGTTTTATCTGTATTTCGTTGAATAAAATCCACGTTTCAAAACCGATTTTAATATCATGCTTTATAATTACGCTTGGTTGCGGGATCGCGTTTCCTGAATGAATTTGCATGGCGATTTTATACTGGTTTATATAGTATTTATCAAACGGAAACCAACTATTATTGTGGCGAATATTTATGAGAATTTTATTATAATTTATGTTTAAATTCCGCCATTTTGGCCACAAATGGCTGAAAAACGTAAAATAATTACGCCTTCCGTCGTTGGTTTTAATTGGCGTAATATCCGCGTAATTAGCGGTCGAACCGAATGCGCGAACGAATGATATATTATTTTGGATATCAATCGACAAATCGGGCGATAAATACTCCGAAAATTGTTTGAATGTTAGGTTACGTTCGAATAGATAAGCGGATAAACCACTGTTTCGATTCCAGTAATCATTAATATATTTAAGAAAATTTGGTACATATGCTCCTTTATCATTTTTAATATGATCATTTATTAAATCAGGATAATCTCGCAACACCTTTTCGCAATTAATTACACTTGGCAAAATAATCGAAATCGCGGGTAGTTTTGTGTATTTGTTTTGCGCAAACTTTGTCGACACAACTGTATTATACCTAACGTTGTGAAAGTATCATAAAATTTTAGTGAAATTTTCAATTTGAAACATAAATTTCACAAAAATTAACAACAAGCATCCATTTTATATTGCATCATATTTAAAACTAATTTGTTAAACTAACGAGTTTTAATAAATTAACTAATAGTAATAGTAACTCTAGGTTTAGTAATGGTATTAATAACAATAACAAATTAACAAATTTAATGTTAAATTAGTCCAATTATAATTTATATAATTTTCTATTGTTTTTATATTGTGGAAAATAAAAGTTTCAACATTTCAGTCAAACTTTCATTAAAACTATCATTCGAAAATAAATTTTACTAAAATTTACAATCCTAATTATACCTCAGATATGAAGTCAATAGATCAGATGACTGGTATATGAGACCACAAATGCAAACGATATGTATTAATATTTTCATCATGTTCTTATATTTTTTGTAATTAATATAATTTTTAGAAATAATTTTTAGTGCTATAACTAATGATTGCATTATTGCGAGAATCGAAAGCCCGAACCAGAGGCCCAATAAACCGCTCAATTCGGACACAAATGTTAAGAAATTTACTTTCGGTTTATGTTCTAAATATATGTCCGAACCAGTAATGCGCGGATTTATTTGCACGTAAAATCGTGCTGGATCATATGTGTCGTACTTATTTGACGTGCTGATTTTATATATATTTGTTAGACAATCAACAGGGCAATATATTTTGCAAATTTTCATCAATTGTTTATAAATGCTTCGTAATTCTATTGATCCATTCAAACAAAATTTGAGATGTTCATTTACATTACTAATTATTCGATACATAAATTTATCAAAAATATTAATGCAGTTTATACTGTGCAATTTACTGAGTCTTCGAAATAAGCATTCGTTGAGACAATCAGTTCTGGTATTGCTATGACTATAGCTGTCGTCCGAACCATAAGTACGACAATTGCTTTCATACGGCGGCGGCAATAGTCGCGTCGATATTGTATTGATAAAAAATTCTTGTTGATTGCGTATTATTTTAACATAATAATGATCATGATAGAAATCGGGAAAGTCATTGAATGAATGAATGGAAATAAATAATTGATCTTGATAAAGCGCTGACGAAAACCAGGAATTATTATGGTATAAATTTACATCGATACGATCAATCGTTGAAGTTAGTTTTTGAAAACTAGCAAATATGGTCAAACATGTTCGAAACTTATGCTTAATAAAACCAATCGATTTAATGATCTTGGTAAAATTTGGTCGAATATAATCAAACATTTCGTAGTCGACTGTCAACTCGGGAAACGTGGGTTTTGCAGCAATGTCAAAACTGTAGTCGAAAATAAGTTGTTTAAGCGTTGCGTTATAAATAATTGTTCGTTCAATTTGTTTAAATAATATCATGCTTAAATTCGTTTGAAACCTATATTTGCTAATTTGTACATGGCAATCGTCGCTGGATAGCAGATGGTAATCGCGGGCACATTCACTGTCGGCAAAGCGCCAACAGTTGTGCTGACGATTGTGTTTCGACGCAAATAGTTCGAAAGCAAATTCGATGTTTGATATACACAAACAATAATTGCAAATATCTTAATAATAATTTGTTTGATTTCTAATTTTTCTTTAATACTATGCATGTTTTTTTTGTATATTTATTATAAATGTTTTTGGTAATAAATATAATTATATTTTAGATTATTGTTGCACAATTCAATAAATCAATATATATATTTTTTAATTAACGCCATATATTATTTTATATAGACATGTTATATGAGCGGTTATAAGGTTATGTTAATACATGTTATATATATACTGGCAGAATAATATTGTAATAATAAGTTATTTTTTAGTTTTATGTTAAATATAATTTTAATATAATATTATACATTAATATTAAAATTGGAATTTTATTAAAGTGTTTAAACTAAATGTTTTATTACAATAACAAATAAGTTAAATGAATTATAAAATCAATAAATAATATTGATTTATTTTAATGACTTGGTAGTAGATTGAGTTTATGCTATTTATTATTTTTTTAAAAACTTTAAAAAAAATTATTTATTAGAATAAAAGAATAAATTCAATCTATTAGCATCTTTTAGTTTTATTACCTAGTTATATAATAATTATCGTATTTTATATAAAAATAAATTAATGTTTTAATATTTTTTGGAATAAAAAATAACTTGTCAATTTACTCAATGATTTACATTAATAACATTATAGAAATTGATAACTAGAACTTGTACTATTATATTAACAACAAACCATATGATTATAATGCTAAACCATTTACACTTGCTCAATGTTATCTTTTAATTTTATATTAAAATTGCTATAAAAAGATAATATTAGATTGTTCATTATTTTTGCAAATGCAACTTATTAATAATTAATAATAATAATAATTAATAATCTTATCCAATAATTGCATAAACTAATAATATAATCATTGTAAATTTACATACAAATATATATATGGTACAAATGTATTTATGGAATTATTATAAAAAATTTAAAATACAACATTATAAAATTATTTTTACAATAACTCAATAAAATCAATGGAATTTTTATAATAAACAATTCATAAATTAATTCAGACAGGTTGGTTA
>JAQIXC010002231.1:0-11553 GCA_034697605.1 Metabelba pulverosa
GATATATTTGAATTGTCTTAACCATGTTTAAAACTAAATTAAAATCGTTCACGAGTAATTTAAACCATCCGGTAATGCTATCTTCTCATCGATAATATCCTCGTAGTCGACGAGTACAGCCGAACCGCTGAGTTTTGAGTTATACAGTTTATATGAATTATCTCGTAAATTCATTTCGTGAATAGATTTGTAATTTAATTGCGGATACAATATCTGCACAAATTATTTATATTATTATATTGCATAATTAATAATTATTATGGTTATAATACTGGCATAACTTCTGTGTAGATAAAGGTGCCTTCTCTCATCAAAACGATAAAATTCTTTTTGCTTGCTACTAATTGAGCGACATAATTAATGTTATCATATGGATTATTAACAAGTTTATACTTGATTTCGCTACTAAGCAATTGGTACCAAAATATACAATTTATAACCCATAATATACTTAATAAACAATAAAACGACTGTTGTGATGTTAAATTGTTAATAGTTGCTAATAAAATGTACCAGAATGTAATACAACCAATTTAATATTTTAAAATATAATATTTTACAAAATAAAACATTAAATTACATACGTATGCCGATTAGTGCGAGAAAGTGGTCGAAAGCGACGGAAACTACGGTTTGCGTGAAATCGAAGCGTTTGTCGAGTTTTCGATGTTTTCGATAGACTTTCAATACATTGATTGTCACGAAGAGTGCGAACAGACCTATCACTGCAATCACTGCCGACGTATGCAGTGAACCGAATATCGAAAGCTTTTGCTCCGATTGAATAGTGTTTAGGGATAATATCGATATTGCGTTTTGAATATATTCTGAGTATACTGTATCGCAAATTTTTAATCTATTGTAATTGTATACCAACGTGTTTCCAGTTATATCCGCTTGCTAATTTAATTAAATAAATGTTTACATAGTACATCAATCATGCAGCTTGGGTTTATTTTTTGTACAAACTATATCAGTGAATTATTGAAACATATAACATATAATTTAAATGTAATATTATGATACAATATCAAAATACATATACATAATTTATATTATTCCAATTTTATTTTTATATTAAGTTAATTGTAATATTATATATATAATATAAAGAATAAAGTAAAATACATGTTAGATATAAACAAAATGAGAGACAAATAATAAACTAAAAATATACTGATTAGAAACTAAAAGTTCATTAATAAGTGAGTTAAGAGTGCGTGATAAACTAATGTGTTAACACCAAGTTTTAATTTAGTAAGATGTGCAATATCACTAGGCAATTATAATTAATATAATTTTGAATTATTAGTACAATGTTAATTAAATTTAACTTAGTATTGGGATAATTATAGATTATATAAAATAATATTATAAAATAAATATATTACATTGTCATAAATATTTTTTAACATGCCGGTCCAACTCTGATTGGGTAATAACACTTTACCATGTACATTTGTGGAGTAAACAAAATCCATGCTAGATTATTTGTAACAAGATTAATTAATAATATGGTATTTGGACAAATAAATATAAATATACTGTATGACACAATATAAACACAATATACCCTATTTCCAAAAAATAGCACGAGCTATAAAACCGCATTTTTTTCAAGAACAGGTTGGCAGATTCATTTTAATTCAATTTATTAGAATTTACTTGCGCAACATATAACTAGAGCTATTTTGAATACGTGAACTATCATAAAAATGATCTTTGAACAACGTTTTTTGCACATTAAATGATGCAAAATTTTTAATTCATAGTTTATTGCGTTTTGTTTATTTAATGTCCAATAACTAGTATAAATTGTTTTAAAACTTAAATTATTTTAATTTGGCTTTATTATATTTAAGAATTTTATTCGTTTATTTTAAATTATAAAATATTTTAATATTTGTTCATTATGTTATTTGAAAAAGACTAATTGTGTTAATTTTTATATTAGTTAACATATTTAAAATTTGTAGCCATAAGTTGTATGGATTCTTATAGTAAAAATAAGTAATTCCAAAATGATTTAAATATGCACTTTACCAGTAACTAAACTTTTAAGCATGATAAATTTATTGCACTCTATGTAAACTTTAATTAACTGGAAAGTTATATTTTACTCGTTAACTGACTTAAGTGTGCCTGGCCGATTCGGTTAAATTTAGTATTAAATTAAAGCTATGGTTATTGCAAAATTGATCATGTGCAATTTAGAGGCGAATGGTATGACGCGCGACTACAATCATCGGTTAAATTCGACAATTACTATGCAGCAATCCATTGCTTTAAAAGCGTTTCGTTGTACTGTTCTCTAAAGCAAACCAAAGCATATACTCTACGACTGCATAGCATTACTGCACAGAATACTAAATTTAACCGAATCGGCCAGGCACACTTAAGTCATTTAACGAGTTAGAGAAATTTTATATTTATGATGATAAAAGTTCTAATTAAAATTATTTTTAAAAATTAATCAATATAACTTTATAATACCTGCATTTCATATGCGTAATAATAATATTAACCAAGATTACAGATTCGTCGTATATTTTATAGTACTTTAATTTATTGATTATCTCTTCGGTTAACTATTAAGTCAAATTTAAATTCTTAGTATATAAAATTTAGAAAAAAATATAAAGTACTAATAAATTAAATAAGCTATTATATATTCTCATGTTAATATTAATTTTAATTATATATACGTCTGATTTAGTAACGGCAATGTTCAGTTGGCATGATGAATTTTGAGATAAACCACCAAAAACGGGCCATTTTACACAAATTTGATTCATAATAATATATCTGTACTAAATAATGTAATCAAATATCGAAAATTGTACTTTGAAAGTCCAGATAGTTATTATTTCACTGCATAATTTATAATTTTTGTTTTTATTGATTACGACCTTTTTGAGCTAACAAATTATACAAGTTAAATGTAGTTTAATTTAATAATATTTATTAAACATTATAAATATTTATAATATATAATTAACATAATAATTAGAAATTACATACAACTTTAATCGGAAATGATATTATTCACTAGCGACATGAATTAGCCCAGTTGATATAGGCCATTTTCTACGAAAATGGTACTGGCTATTGACTTACAAATAAAATATTTAATTATTAAAAAATAGTTTTAATGATAAAAATCAAATCAATTTATAAAAATTAAGAAATATATTTATAGAGATTAAAAATAAATGATACATGTAACAAGAATTTCAAACACAATTTTAGTACACGTTTTTGAAATAAAATTTTCTGTATATTATAGATCAGTTTAATAAAACTAAGTTTTTTGTAACATGCAAACGTTTAAAATATACAAACAACATATACAGAAGTAATTAATCAATAAAGTGTAAAATTATTAATGATTCTTTTGTATACTGATTAATGCATTGTTAATTGTATTTTTATATAGAATAAAAAATTATTTCAAAAGATACTTGCATATAATTTTTATAATTGTAAGCTAAACATAATTAATTTTTCATAAATACAGTTTAGTATTTTAATATAAATAAATTATATTGTATATATTTTAAAGCTTAGATAAATTATTTAATAATTATTTGCACAATGATGTGTGCGTAAATAAATATGCATAACTGTATTAATATTGTTATGTATACAGCTATCGATAGTCAATTATTGACTGTCCGAGGCGTTGGTGCATTCAAGTTTATAAGTGAAAACTGCAATTAATTTGTTACAATATGACAAGTCATTATATAGTAAAGTTTGCGGATATAATGTTAAAATGAATATTTAAAATATAAAGAATATTACAATATTTTTTAAACAATTCATAATACAATTCTAATAAATGTTAGCTTTTTATTCATTATACATTTAAGCATTTCATACGCCAATTCTAAATAAATACTTTTATTTAGCGGATGTATGAATTAATAATGTACTAATTCATAGTAATTAAAGTGAATCGCTCAATCCACTATCATATTATTCAGTAATTCTAGTGAGTAACATTTACTCAATTCACTACATTATTATTAAATATTTCAATTACACTTATAATTATCGCTATAATAAATGCATATAATATTATATTAAAATATAGTTTGAAATCATTTGTCGTCAATGCGTGTATTGTGTTATGAACCGCACTGTCATTCGCACGACTCGTATGCCTGTGAATGCGTTCCCAAGTATTCGCAATCAACTCATTCTTATGTGACCTCCACTTCAAAAGTCCCGATTCGTGTAGTAATACGTATCTATTATATTTATAGAAATTTAACAATTTGTACTAATACTGTAAATCCATATTACATTGTAGCTTAAATGGCATGAGCATATTATAATAAAAATACGTTAACTACGTTAATTATTTTAAGAATGTTATGTATATTTAATTAAACAAATATAAATCACTTATAATTAATTATTTAACTTACTTTTGAATAAATTTGCATTTTATATACGGATTAAGCGATTTGCGGATTAGTAATCCGGCGACGATTAGCATCTGATTGTCAGTTGACTTATGCAACGGTAGGTTCGGATTCAATGCTATCCTCTCGTCGTTGAAATTCTCGTAATCGACGAGTACTGCCGAACCGCTTAGTATTAAATTCAACAGTTTATATGAAATAGATTCAGAGTTTCGATATAATTTGTAATTCAATTGCGGATACGATATCTGAATAGTATTAATTATAATTTATTAACATGCATATATATTTAATATTATTTGTAAATTACATTCATAAATTTTAAATACATAAAGCTTTGTTTATACATCAGTACGTCAAATTTGTTATTGCTTGCTACTAATTGAGCGATATTATTTATGTAATCATGTTGATTATTAATAAGATTATACTTAATTTCACTAATAAACAATTGGTACCAAAATAAACAGTTTATAAACCATAATAAAATAAGCAAACAATAGATCGACTGTTGTGATTTTTGATTGCTAATTACTGCTATTAATTCATCATGTAAGAAATTGTATTATAAATTATAAAAAACTATAAGTTTTATTGAATAAAATCATTATATGAGGAAAACACAGAATTACATACATTTACCGATCAAAGGGAGTAAGTGATCGAAAGCGACGGAAACTACGGTTTGCGTGAAATCAAAACGTTTGTCGAGTTTTCGATGTTTTCGATAGACTTTCAATACATTGATTGTCACGAAGAGTGCGAACAGACCTATCACTGCAATCACTGCCGACGTATGCAATGAACCGAATATCGAAAACTGTTGTTCCGATTGAATTGCATTTAAAGATAATATCGTTATTCCATTTGCAATATTTATTGGATATACCGGATCAGCAATTTTTAATCTATCGTAATTGTATACCATTGTATGTGCCGTTAAATCTGCTTGCTAATTTCATTAAATATTTATAAATATGTAAATAATACATCAAATAAGACACATTTGTTTATATTTACCTAAAGCCAAATTTTTTAATAAATTATTAATAATAATTTATTAAATATACTACATTAATACTACGTAATTAAATTTTAATATTATAATTCAATATCGAAGTATATTAACTTATATTTTTGTAATTTATTGTAATACAAATATAATTTATAAATATAAAAATAAAAATAAGAGATAAACAAAATAAGTGGCGAATGTGTTAATAATAAATTTTAATTTACTCGTTGGGTTTTGTTAACTGTGTTTAGGCGAATCAATTGAATTTAGCATCAAATTAAAGCTTTTATTGGTGATAAAATGAATCTTGACAATTTAGCGGCGAATGGATAGTCCTGCGCCCGAAAAAGTGGTCACTGCACTCTTATACAGTGTAATAGTTAGAGTGCAGTGCTTTGTTATGCAGTAATGCTATTGAAGTGCAATACGCGCTCCGCTTCTGACCACTTTTTCGGGCGCAGTACTATCCATTCGCCGCTAAATTGTCAAGATTCATTATATCACCAATAAAAGCTTTAATTTGATGCTAAATTCAATTGATTTGCCAAAACACAGTTAACAAAACCCAACGAGTTAGTGAGATCTGAAATATAATCGATATAATTTCAACTTGTTTTTGGTAGTTCAGTGTTAATTATATTCAACTTTGTAAGGATATAATTATAAAATAAATAAAATAATATTATGAAGCTAATAAATTACATTATCATAGATGCTTTTCATCATGCCAGTCCAACTCTTATTAGCCAATAATACGTGACCAAGTTTTTCCGAGGCATAAACAAAACCCACGCTAAGATAGTTGTAACAAGATTACAAAATTATACTATATTAATGAAACAAATTAACATATATGTATTTTAATATAACAACAATAATAAAAGCAGCATGGTTCCAACATTGATAAATGTTAAAAATATTTGGTATGTATATATTTTATAATACCTGCATTTCATATAGATAAAAATAATATTGATATAGATTACAGAACGTTTGCATAATTTGTAATACTTTGTTTTATTAATTATTACTTCGGTTAGCTATCAAGAAAAAGTTAGTTGTTAATTTTTAAAATATATTAATGAAATAATATAAAATAATTGGTAACAAAAATATAAATATTGTAGATTAATTAAATATGCTACTATATATTTTATTGATTACAATAATTTTAATTATATATACATCTGATTCAGGATAGGAAATTGTTAGTTGGCAAGATGAATTTTGTAAAAAACCGGCAAAAACGGGCCATTTTACACAAATTAGATCCATTATAATTCGGTATTACTTTATAATGTAGCTACTATAAATATAAAAAACCAGGAATTAGTCTTCTTATATTATACTATTAATAAATTTCTAGCATAATATTTTATGTTAAAATATTTTATTAATTTATTCTAGAATTGCTATAAAATTATAAATAAATACCATACAAAACCTTCATTTTTAACTAAGTAATTTAGAATTTTAGCTTATTATTTTTTTAATCATTAGTTTATTTTATAGCAAAATCTGTAAAATGTATGCAGATTAGCATAGTATTTAGTTTTAAAAATCACTATTCAATAATATTTAATAAAATTGTTTAATTAATTGTATCATTAATTGATTCATTATAAACAAATTATTTTGTTTAGTTTGTTTATTTAATAATCATAATGTATTTATGATCATTATAATTTATTTGTATATATAAACGATAATTTTATGGTAGGGATTATATGAAAAATTAAACAGAATTTATATAATATATAAACATAATATAATTTACTTAATATATAGGCATAATTTAATTTTAGAAAATAGCATATTTGATTTTAATTAACTTACTCTACAAATATAGGTGTGACTTTTATACAATAGTAGGTGTATAATATTATAATTGCTTAATCAATATATGAGTTTCAAAATATGTATAGAATATTTTTTAAAAATCAATTTATTGCAGGAAAAACAATCATGATAATCGACTTGAACTGGTACAGAAGCTGCAAATACTGCAGTGCTATTTGTTTTTTATATGCTGTAGTAGTGGTACAGAAGATAGAAAACATCAGTTATTGCCGTTCGGTGCGTACAGCACCAGCACACAGCACAGGCATACGCGCTTTCACACATAGGCACACAATAAATTGAGATTTTTATTATCGATATATTTTTTATAAGTTGAAAATTATAATAGCAAGCATTGTAATATTGAATGTTTAACTTAATGTTGTATTATGTAATATTTAATTATACAGTCCACATTATATATTGTAAAAGGTACATACTATATTTAATTAAATTTTTAGTATAATAGAATAAATATTTTTAAAAATATTTTTATGTTATAGATATTAAATAAAATAACCATTATATATTCTATTATAATAAAATATTAATGTAAAAATACAATTAACTTTCAAGTATATTTAATATATTAATTATTTTAATAAATTGCACAATTTTGGAAATAATTATTCTAGCATCTATTTGCAAATCAAATAACAGGTCTCTATCCTACCATAAAATCCTCATGTCACTAAGTACTATTGTTTTTAGTTTTGTATTATTTTATAAAAAAAATTTGCATAAAATATCATTTTTGACATTCAAGAGCAAATTATTAAAATTATTTTACGCAAATGATATGTTTGTCATATGCGGAAGTGCTCGGTGTACAGCGGGCACTTCCGCTGTTTAGAAACTTCCGGACCTCGGCTCACGCCTTGGTCCGGGGATGGTATTTGGGGTAAACGGCGGCACAGGTTCGGTAGTGTTGGTCGACCGGAGGTCGACCAACAAGGTTCCGGTCCTTCATGACCATCGGTGCGGCTACGCCACGAACTCTAAGTTCGGGAACCGCTTGAGGCGACGAACAGGTAAATAGATGGGGCGGCCATGTCGGTTGACATGGAGCCTCTTGAGCTGCGGAAATCCCTACTGGATGTCCCGCTGGATGTCCTCGGGGCCGCCATTTCGGCATAATGTCCACTTCGGTGAACACGTGGTTACCCGAGGTGTGCACTGAGACTCACGGCTAGCACTTCAATCACAATTAGGAATAAATAGTTTTTTGTTTAGTCTTATTAAACACTTTATTATTTAATACAATTCACAATCAATTGGAGGTTACCGGCGAGTTCTCACGAAGAGCCACTCGCAGCTCTACGTCCGAGACGGAGCTCACTGTCGGCACTTCTGCTCGACTTACACTCCAAACAAAGACTCCCTCACATAACACAGTGCACAGTAGGCTCATATAGGTTTCAGGATGAGTAATACATAAAACGTAACGCAATAACAATGACTGTGCACTTTTAACATGTATTATTAATAAATGCCAATAGATGGCGAAAGGCTAGTCGTATGGCATATGACATGTTTATAATGATAAAACTTGTCAACAATATATTCATTCAGGATTAAAAAGTACATTTAAATAATTTACTATAAATACGTATAAATTATTATATTAATAGAATTTAGTTGTATATAAAAACAATATTTATAGAAACAATAAAAAACTATCATGAGATTTATATTTCCAATTCAAGCATAATTTAGACAAAACAATATAAAATAGCTTAAATTTAATTATATTACTCTACAATTATGATTGTGACAATTAGACAATGATAGATTTATAATATTATAGTTATCAAAGCACTACATAATTTACAATATAGTTTCATTGTCTTAAACTATGTAGTCAATATCTTGTTATAAAGATGAAGTTTACATAATTGTGTAATTACATTTATTGTGTTTAGATTTGCTTAAAATATCAATGTTTAAATAAAACATTCATTTTAAACAATAAAGTTTATTTGTAATGATTAATAATTTACAATTAATTATCTTAATTTAAAATATTACTTATACAATAAAATAATAAATTTATAACTTTGCATAAATAAAAATATAATCTTTTAGCAGCTTATATATTGAAAGCTGCCGAAATCTGTAATTTTTATGCATGATTAAATTAGTTTAGTTAGTTTATTAGATTAGTATAGTTTAGTTAGTTTATTAGTTTAGTATAGTGTAATTAGTTTATAATTTGTTGTAAACTTATATTCAAATGGTTTATAATGTATTAATTACGGCGTGGATGGCTATTAACAATAATTTTAATATTGAAATAAAATAAAAACTATAATAGATATTCAAATGAAATCAATTGCATTTTATTTATCAATAAATGGACATTTAATCATCAATGAAAAATATTTTCAAAATGCCCTCCCTCCATTTTTACTACGTACTCAAGTCGAGCCTTAAAATTGTCAATAGCTTTAATTTTAATATCACTGGGAATTTCACTAATAAGTTTAATAATCGTTTGTTTGAGTTCATCAATGGTTTGGGGATTTGTGGCAAACACTTTGTCTTTTAGATAACCCCATAACCAATAGTCGAGAGTGTTAAGGTCATAGTTGTTTGCGGGCCAGTCGACGCCCAGTCCGGTCTTTTTGCTCGCATCTAATGCAATCAATCGGCCCTCAAAGCATCCACTCAGCCGATCGAATACCGATTGAGTTCGATGTGCTTGAGCGCCGTCTTGTTGAAACCAAAAGTCATGTCTTTGCCGTCAATAATGCTAATAAATCGATCGAGAATTTGTTTTTCATACACTTCTGCAGTAATGTTCTCAGTAATAAAAAACGGGCCAATTATTTTTTCGGCGCCACTAATTGCGCACCATACGGTTACTCGTTGCGGGTGCAATGGACGCGCAATTGCCACATGGGGGTTTGTTGTCCCCCAGTGTCGACAATTCTGTTTGTTGACATACCCGCCAAGCCAGAAATGAGCTTCATCGCTCATCCAGATCTTTCTCGGATCAATCTGATTAGAAGCAAAGCGAAAGAGCCGTAACGATCGCATTCACGATTGCAACGATTGCAAAGATTGCCGTAACGATTGCAAAGATCCGTAGCCGTAATATCTTGTGCGAACTCTAGCCGCCGTGTTATGTGCGTTTGTTTCAGCACCTGCACAAATTGAATTTTGTACGTGTACAAAACGCACATATCGTGCATAATTTGGCGTAAACTGGTGCGCGGTATCATCAGTTCAAGAGACGCCTTTCGAGTCAAATTAGTCGGATCTAATTCGAAATGTTGTCGAACGCGTTCGGAATTATGCGGTTTCACTACTGTTGTCTCGCGTTCGGCGTAATGTTGTTTGTCGTCACAAACAGATACAGTTCGGTTGAATTTCTCAATAAGACTTAAAAATAAAACTAATTAATATTATATAAAATTAAATTAATATAAATTCTATTACTTTGTTATTGTTTGGAAAGTAATTGCTACTTTCAAACCAAAGTCGAACAATTTTAACTCTTTGTTCGATTGAATAGCTAGTTCGGAAGGACTCCATTATTATCAATCGAACTTATAAATGTTCAATCACACAAAATTTTTCAAACATTTGTTTATAAAATTTTTGTAAATAATCAGATGTAATAGTGATACATTCAAAAATCACGTTACGTCAATAATTATTGTTAATAGCCGCCCACGCTGTATTTACATCGAGTTATTGACGTGATTTGTAAATGAATATTTTAACAAGATTAAGGATCAATTAGATGATCCATTATATAATGATAATACATTATTGTTTCAAAAAATTAACAAATATTTCAAACATAATTAAAATTATTGCTATTATAAATGCAATTAATATTATATTAAAATAATAATTGAAATCATTTGTTGTCAATGCGTTTAATGTATTTTCGATTGTACTGTCGATCACACGACTTGTATTGCTGTGAATGCGTTCCCAAGTATTCGCAAACATTTTATTCTTATTCGATCTCCACTTCAAAAGTCCCGATTCGTGTAGTAATACATATCTAATATATTTATCAAATTAAATTTTTATTCATTAATAAAGTCATATAACAATATATCTAATTAGGTGTTCATTAAATTCCCATCATTTTTAACTTGGAACTGTTCTAAAACTGCTTAAGATAATTTAATGCCGTTATATGCATTTTATGCATCTATTTTCTTGTGGTTTTGTAACATAAAAGATGTTAAGGTCAAAGGTCACTAACACCTAAATTTTGTAAGGTTTGCTGACCCCATATCTCCTCACTAA
>JAQIXC010002232.1:0-11549 GCA_034697605.1 Metabelba pulverosa
CGCTCTTCGACCGCTCGTTCGCACCTCTCGTCTCCGCCTTAGGCTTTGCGTCGCTCTTCGACCGCTCGTTCGCACCTATCGTCTCCGCCTTAGGCTTTGCGTCGCTCTTCGACCGCTCGTTCGCACCTCTCGTCTCCGCCTTAGGCTTTGCGTCGCTCTTCGACCGCTCGTTCGCACCTATCGTCTCCGCCTTAGGCTTCGCGTCGCTCTTTGACCGCTCGTCCATCGGCTTCGGTTTGTCTTCATTGTGGTTTCTAAAATTGCAGTGAATTTTCGGTCAATTCCGACGATTCAAGCGATTCCAGCGATGAAGTCGTCGGCGAATATGAACTCAAATTTGAAATCAATTGCGAATTGAATGCAAACAACGATTTGATTGCAATTAACGGCAATTGCAGTGAAAAAGCGCTCAATTGCGACGATTCGTTGCAATCGAAAAAATCGAATGCCGTTTGCAATTCGACTACAGTTTGCGAAGAGAGAGAGAAAGTTCGCTCTATGAGACAGATGTACAGTACAGTGAAGTCTCATTAAGTGTAACTTGGAATTAATTAATTTGTTACTAATATCATGTTATTTATAATATACTGAAATTAATTAGATATTAATTAAAATGTTTATTACAAAAATTATTTTCATTATATTTGGAATGTTTGCTACTATTTATAATGTTTATATAAGTAAACTTTACTGTAATTCTACTTTCAACTAAAATTTTAACCAAGTTCACTGTCTAACAAAAATTTATATTTTAGTCATTTACAAACATAATTTTTTGGCTAAATATACCCCATTTAATATATTTAATATGAAGATTGGGCTTAACAAATTTTTGCCATGTATAAATTTTGTGCAAAATATATTAGTTATAAATATAGAGTCAAAATTTTGCAGATTTTTAAATTTGTATTTGTTATAAGTTTAATTAAGTTATATTTGAGTAAACTTACAAATTAATATTAGTAAACTTATATAAATTTATTTTCTACTTATACATCAGTAAAATAAAAATACAAAAAAATTATTTAAAAATATTTTCGGATGTTTACATTTCCAACATTATTAAAAATTATTTTAAGTTTAATTTATAAGTTTACTCAAGTATAATATAATTAAACTTATAACATACATTAAATTCAATATCTGCGATATTTTGACTCTATAGTTATAAATTAGGTTTTGACACATACTAAATGAAGTTTATCAATAAGGTTGCATTTTTATTCAATTAGCTTATTTATTCATTTAGCAAGCATAAATTTGAAACTTTACATTATAATTAAGCTCTACTAATTGAGTAGCTAGTAGATCTTTAGAATTATGCAATATCTTTAATTTTTAAATAGGTTTATTTGTACATAATTATACGGTATTACATGAAAATATGTATTATACCGTATATGTAAATTTATAATTATATAATTATGTCTATTATTTTTTATAAGTTCAAAATATCATTAATAACTTAGTTATTAATAATTGTTTGCAAAGAATATTTTTAAATAATATATATAAATAATCGTTTAAATAAAATTGCATAAATATAAATAACGTGTTATTATTTAATAATAGAGTTGAAAAAATAATATTTTTACATATTTGTATATAATTAACATTTCTCAATAATAAACTGAGTTTATAATAAGTATATTATATATAAATAATTATTATGAATAAATTATATTATTTGTCAATAATATGATAATATTTTAAATAACAAAATAAAAGTTTATTTTACACTTTATAAGTATTAATAAAATATATAAAAATTATATAAAATTTGGCAATTAATAATATAATATTTATAATTATAATATATTAACAAGATTATGCAATACAATAATTGTACTATAAAAAATACTATTTATATTTAATAAAATTTATATTCAAGTAACAACATTAACAAGTATCAAGTATAAACCCTTGTTATATTTGATAAAATGTCTTCGAAAGATGAAAAATTATACGATATATTTTTTATACTCTGCACAATTGTCAAACCAAAACATTTTGATTCAAACTTTCGATACCAATGCAATAATAAATTAAAAAATAGTTCATATGATATTAACATTTCAGATGTAAGTGCATGTTTAAAAAGAATGTAGATATTTAATTTATATATAACATTTACTCAATATAATTTTACATTTAAATTTATTATAACCTAGCTCAATGGATTGTATTTCGGATACTTTTTTGATATTATTCAATACATAAATTGCAACTTAAACATGGCATTCACTTTAAAACAAGATGTTTGTAAAAATATTACAGTTGGTTTTTCTTTATATTAATTTGCATAATTTGAAATTTTAAATGATATTTATATAAATAATTATAAATGTAACAACATTTAATATAATGTTTGATTTAATAGGATGGTGTTTGTTTAAGCAGTTATAAATTTGATCAACACACTTTAATAAAAACGAATTTCGTGCCACTTTACGTTGAATTCGGAATATCAATATTAGGCGTTTTAAAGCATGTTGATAATATGGGTTATTTGTCACATGTTCACTTATTTTCACCAATGGTAAGTTTAATTGAGTTTACACAAGTAACATAAAATTTAATAAATATACGGAATATTTCTCTTAATTATAAATAGATCTGGATAACATATTTCGTATCATGTGCATTATGTGCACTCCTGGTTAAGTTTTCTAGCAAGAATAATATATTCCTTATATATTCATTAATTTATTTACTACAAAATTTTGCCAATCAATCGACAAAATATTTTAATAAATTTAAACATGTTAGTAACTTATTTTTATTGTTATTTGTGTGGATTCTCTGCACAACCGTATTGTCGAAAGCATTCAGCGGTTTATTACTGAAAACGTATTTCCGATACAAACCGACGCTAACTGTCGACACATTGGAAGACATCGTCGATAGACCCGAACTACTCGTCGCTGGAAAAAATCAATTAGAAAGTGTTAAAACATTAAAACCAAAAATTTACACCGAACTAAAACGTAAATTGTTAAAATATCAACGAAAAATGCACATTGATTATAAAGACGATTTATACATAATTAATGAAAACATTATAAATGATCTCGTTAATTGTAAAATAGTCATGCTAGTTTCATCAACCAGTGCTAAGTATATTAAGAATTTTTATTCCATGCACAATTTCATGGAAGCTGAAACAAAGTATATTGAACAAATTGTATACTCTTGGGTTGATAAATCGATTCCGCAATCTAGACAAATTAGTACAATGTATAATAAATCTAATAATAATGTAATTATTTTTATACAGGATACAATCTTTTATAGAAATTGGTTTGCTAGCTCGTTATGGCAAGATCTTTTATCTTGTTAATGAAATCTACGGCAGTCGTAATAATCCAGATATTAATCAGCCACTTAAGTTGGTAAATCGCAAACTTCATTTAAGCCAGCTATTTAATGGTGCATTTTATTTATTGTTTCTTGGTTACAGTCTATGTTTTTACATATTTATATTTGAAATTCTTTTAATATTTCACAATATTAATGCATTTATTTCATCTTTGTTTGTGATTTAAATAAAATCGTAAATAAATGTACAATGATGCTTTAATGTAAATGTTTACTATAAAATTAAATGTATTAAAACTAATAGTGTTATGTAAATAAACTAAATATTTGTTCTAAATAATTTCTTTATAATAGACATAAAAAAGGTTTATTTATTTTTTTATACAATAATTATTAATAATACACGTTTTGTGTTAATCTGTATATTTTGACAATTAAGTCATATAATTTTTTAATGTTTATAAATATGATTTGCATATAATTTTATTATAAATTTATTTAATTAATAGATATACATTATAATTGATTTATAAATTCAACAATATTTTATTAAGAACTGATGTTTAATAATATGAGTTATAGTAAATGTGCGCAATGTTAGAACATTACATCTTAATATAATTCAAAATAAAACATTAATTTTCATAAAAGCAATAAAGATTTTTTTTATAAATAAATATATGATATTTTAATAAATTGAAAAAAAATTAATTTTCTAAAGTAACCATGACGAAGATATGCTACTAGCAATTTATATATTTTATAATAATTGCGCATTATATTTTAGGAAAATAGTGAAGCATTTTATAAAAAGCACAATTATTAGTAGATAGGAGAGCTATTTTAAATATAGCATTTATACATATTAAGTTAAATAACCTTTACTATTTGTTATATATGATCAAAACGTATTTATAATCTTTTAAATACTATCTTATTAAATTATTAAAGTTATCTTATTTTATTCATATTATAAAATTTTATTTAGCATTATTTAATGAAATTTATAATTTTTATTTTATACATAATTAATATACGTTTTAATTAACAATATCAATAGGTTTTAAGTGTAAACATGTTGTATAACGCATAATTTAAAAATATAAAATACTTAATAATTTTTATAATAAAATTTTTCTTAATGTGACTTATATTAATTTATTTATAATTTATAATGAAGTATTTATGTACCAAGCACTCTATTATTAGTTGTTTTATATTAAATTTACATTAATTTCAAAATAATATGGAATTTAATAATAATTCATTGTATAACTCAAAATACTGTACTAACATATTAAATTAACCAGTTTAAGCCTGGTAACAAAATAATATATAGCACTATCTGTATTAAGTTTTACGTTAGAAAGGCTAAGAGAATATCAGATATAAATGATATAATTACATAAAAAAAATTATCTCAACTAGATTATTTATTGATCACAAAACTTCTTATATTCTGATTAAACATGATGATTTAACTCAGATTAGATTTTAAAAACAAATAAAAATCAATAGTTACATCGCTACTTTAATAAAAGAGACTTTTTATTAAAATATCAATGTAAAACTTAGCAATGTTTTGTTTGTTTGTGAAATGCAGGATTATGAAATTCATAAACAGAGCAAATAATCGTTATTTATAATATGAATAAATTTATTTTTGTCAAATCATAATACTGCAATCAATATTTTGACGAGGGTACAATAATATAATTGCTAAATGTTGCGAAATATAGATTGGCAAACCGGTTTTGTTTTACGGCTAATATGCTCAGGTATAGAATTTTATATAATTAAATTGCAACTTCTATAACAATCCGTTGTTGTGGTAATACCTGGTTTATAGACATGCTCAATAACAATATTTAATTTATATATTTTTATTATAAATAATTATAAGTTTTGTAAAATTTATTTATTTGTTATTTAATTGAATATTAATTTAACAAAATAAATAAAAAGCTAATTAGTACAAAAATGTGTTAAGACAATGTACTAAATTAATGATCAATTAGGTTTAATAGAAAAATTATAAAATATGTATGGTATAAACTAGAGACCCAAATCGGGCCGACTTTTTACGGCCCGGCCCGGCCCGACTTTTCAGACCTATCGGCCCGATCCGGCCCGGCCCGAACAGGTAAATTTATTGGCCCGGCCCGGCCCGAAATTTCGGCCCGAATCAATAAAAACATTATGATCAATTGCAATTTATTTAATATACAAAATACAGTTAAAAACATTACTAATCTTCTCCTTAGTATTATAATACAATTGATGTTGTATTTTTTAAAATATGATGCTTTATAGTTAATCCTAATTTAATAAACCTAAAAAATTATCAGGATAATATCATGTCTTTGAATACGTTGGTAAAAAGATTGGTGTATTGTAATAGATTTGCAATAATTATTATTAATATTAATAAGTGTTATAAATTAAGTTCCATTTTATAACTTATAATTATATTTCGGGTTGACTGTACACGGCCCGGCCCGGCCCGATTTTTTCAAACACCGGCCCGATCCGGCCCGGCCCAACATTTTTTTCTCTCGGCCCGATCCGGCTCGGCCCGGCCCGGCCCGTTTTGGGTCTCTAGTATAAACTATATTATGTAAAATTAATATGTTTTATTTAATATCCGCCTAATACATATACATTAATTAAAACAATGTACAATACATGTTTTTTTTATAACATTAGTTAAATTTTTTTTATTGAGCTTTGCTATAATTAAAATAAGTTTAAGTTAATTATTTTGTTTTAAATATAATATATTAATAATTATTAACATATTTATTTTATATACTCTATTTAGAAATAAATTCTTTATTAAATAAATCTAATTTAATACATACGTGGTACATAATCAAACATAAGGTTACGTAATAATGGGTTTAGATTGCTTATTAAAAATCTGAGGTTTAGTTTAATAATCCCATTGTTAGATATATGGATTAAAAAAATAAGTTTAAAAAAAATATTGTAGATAAAATATAATGATCATTTATAATAATAAATAAATTAGTATCCTTACAAAATGCTAAATAAATCATATCTATGATTTAGCAGCATAATTACACAATTTTATTTTATTATATTGTAAGAATAAATATTTTTAGAAAAACAAGATTAATATAACAATTAATACTTACATTTATGAGTTAATGATTTTATTTTTAAATAACAAAAATACGTTTAGAATATAATGAACAATTTTGTTTAACAAAAGATTTAAAATACCACGTACAAAATAAATTGGTTGTCGCTATGTTTGTATAGTATATAAAATAACTATACATATGAATGTAAAATAAAATAACAGTACAGTATTTTTAAACAGGTGTAATATATATTTATTTTATAAATTTTATAATATTCTTTACACATCTACTTCCATATAAAATTATATAATTCTATTAATCTGAACAAACAATATTAGTTTGAAAAAATGTTACAGATACAATTCAATATTGACATTATAAATATTTATTTTACAGGATATTATTGACAAAATATAATAACTTGTACTTATTTTCAAAAATAACATTGATTTAATAAATTTCATTTTTTATTTTTAAGTTAAAAAGTATCAAGAAATTAATTTCACTATTTTAATCATAAATTCTTTAATAACATTAGCATAGTCAATAATTTATTTGTAAAAATTAATTTTTATAAATTATTTATAATTACCGCTATTTAAAATTATAATTTTATCAAACAATCTTGGTAATTGAAATATTATATAAACGTTTACGGTATAATTTATTAGGGGTGGGTATAAGTAATGCGGTATTTGGTATATTTTTTTTTTGAACAGAGCTAAAATTTTAAATAATAATACCCAGTGTAAATTTATGATATTAAATTAAAGTATACATATTTAACATTTATTTATTGTATGTGTCCATTTTTGAAATAATCTGTAACATTATTTTATCATGTGTCCAAATAGAGCAATTTTTCAAATTTCTGGATACCTGGCTTAAAATACGTATAAGTTTTTTATTTGTAATTGAATAAATTTGTTTGTATGAGAAGATTTAAACTTGAATAAATAATGAACAAAGATATATCCTGTTCATTCTCCTATGTCTTGTAGTTTTCTAGTAATCGTCATATAAATAATAAGTAAATAAGCCAAATTTATCAATTTATGATTGACTTTTGTTATTTATATCAAATATTACCATTTTTTACAAACTATTTAAAAGAAAACTACAAGACATAGGAAAATGACTAGGATAAATTTTTATTCATAATTTATTCAAGTTTAATTCTTCTTATACAAACAAATTTATTTCAAAAATGGACACATACAATAAATAAAAGTTAAATATGTATACTTTAATTTAATATCATAAATTTACACTGGGTATTATTATTTAAAATTTTAGCCCTGTTCAGAAAAAAGTATACCAAATACCGCATTACATATACCCACTCCTAATATAATAAATAGAGTAATGATAAATCACTTAGAAACTATCAATTAAATTTAATTATATACGGTATAATTTATAAAAACATGTTTAGAGCAAAAATATTTAATAACATTAAACTTTTCTTCGCAATTTTAATTTACAATTTATATTTTATCATTATGTAGAGTGTCTACGAAGTGTTATTTTTAACAACTAAATAAACATTTTGTGAAGTAAAATTAGTTTGAATTTAAATTAAGTGATCAAGTTGTTTGGATGAACACAATGTGTAAAGTTGACATTGTACATTTAATAAGTTACAAATAATGGTTTGAAATTCTTTTGTCAATTTTATAAATAACAATCTAGTTTGGAAATTGCAAAAGTTGAAAATATGTTTTTCATGTGTTTTTTTATTTATTAAAAATTATTTAAATTACGAAATTGCAGCATTTTGTTACAGATGTTTAAAATAAAAATTAAATAAATAAATTGTTTATAATTCAAATATTAATAGATACATTAAATATATAATTTAAATTAAATATAATTATATTTCTATATTTTGATATAACTTCATATCAAATTTCTATTACATTTCTATATTTAAACTAATGATACATGGCATTTATAAATAATTTTTAAATAATATTTTAAAATATATTATGAAACCCATACAAGTATAATAATGTACCATATATAACCTACACATTATTTTCAATCAAAAATTTCCATTTTTCTAAATCATTAATTAAATCATGCTTAATTTTTCGCTTGTATAACAAAACCGCTTGTGTAACCAAAAAGTACGAATTCAATAAAAATAACTGTATAAAATTAAAAATAATAATTGTGATGTTATGACAGTATTGAGAAGAGAAAATAATCAGTGTAAGATTAAAATGTACAATAATTACCACGATACAAACAAATAATTTATTGCATGTTGATTTAAACACGTGCTCATCTGCTGCGAACGCTTCGATTGCGCACTTGATATGCAGCCAGAAGTCGGCTGCCGGTGTTCGGGTGTATCGGCGAAAACGCCCACGCATTGCGTTGAGAATATCAAGATACTTTTTATTAAGCTCAAAATAAATATACTGTATAGATATAATCCATCCATCTATATAGACCAGCGTCAAAACAGCATGGTGATTTATCGATATGTTTGTTAGTTGTAGCAAAATATCGGAAAAATCTGTACAGTATATGTAGCCGTAAGCAAGCACAATTAATAAAATTTGAATCGTGGCACAAAATATTATTGAATGATACTTTGTGGTAATATGATATTTTTCAATGTACTCGTCCAATTCGTCATTTATACTGAACAATTTTGCCTCGTTTTGTTTGATTATGATGTAGGAAATGAGAATGGTAACAACCGTAATTTCCGAAACTATCTTGATTGAAAATACGGCATGCGATTCAAACATGCTTATTGGGTTAACTACAATGACGATTACAAACAGCGAGGTAAATATGCCGGTGAAGAAATAGCCAACGAATTTATTATGGCAATTTATACCGTAGTGATATACTATATATTTAAACATAATAAACTGTTGTAAGTTATAATATAATTTTAAAAATAATCAACACTTCATTTATATTTTTTAATATATTAATAACACAAAAAATAAATATATAATAAATTATATAAGTATAATTACACAATACAATATAATACATTAAAATAATTTAATCTTGTTAACAATAATTATGAAGCATGATGAACAATAATTCTAAATGTCGAGGTACATTTTAACAATAGTTTTTATGTGAAGAAATGTCAGTGTTATATATGCGCTTTAGGTTTATTCTAAAAATAAAGCAGCAATGCAAGATTTCTTACACGCATGTCAAACGAGAATTTATCTTGTTAATCGATTTTTTCAAAATTATTATAGCATTACTTATGTGAGTTTATATTTAAATATAAAATCAGAATTAAAAAAATATTTATCAATTAAATTTAACACATATGTTATTATTCTCTATTTTTGATAAAATTCTGAGAGGTTTTTATGTAAATTAATTTTCAGAATAATTATTTTAAACAGAACATGCATAATTAAATATTTTAGTCTGAATAAAAATAAATAAAATGTAATTAGCGTTAGATAATACTTTTGCATAGTTTAATTGCATATTCAACAGTTGCAAAATATTTTAAACAAATAAAAAAATACATAATATAAAAAATATACTAATTAATTTTACAATATCTTGTATTTTTTAAACATATCAAAGTATTGTACAAGCATTCATTTATATTGCTTAAAATATACGAGATTTAATAAATAATTACAAATTTATTTTTATCATAATTCCTTTACAATAAAAAAAAAAAATTTTAACAACATTTTAAAACAAATATCTAAGAAACATAAAAAATTTCATTATACAAAATAGGAAAGAATATAAATTAAATTTAAACGTAAATATTTTATACACATTTTAGAAAAGGTTTCTAAGAGTTCTAAGAAATCTGTTTTTATACATTTGAACATTCCATAGAGCATACTTTAAATAAGTTTTGCATTCTGCTTTTAATTAGTTTTGCATTTCAAGTATATTTGTCATAAGATATTTTATTGTTACAATATTATATAATATATACTTGAAATTAAATTTTTAAAACGCAACTTTGCTCCAATTGTATAGTTTATACATGGGTAATTTTATATTTATATTATAAGTATAGCAGCAGAAACATCTATATAAATAATACTGAATATACTGAAAATATAAAATGTAATTTTTATAAATTTTAATAAATTCTGGTTATAACAAATTTATTTTATTACTATTCATAATTTAATGTCTTAAACTCATTTTTTATATTATTATCTTAGAATATTTTATATTGTATAATGATTGCAAAATAACTTAATAATATTTTTGTTTATTTAGGAATACAATTGTAATAAACTTAAATTAAAATAATAATGATACCGTTTATAAAAACAATAAGACTAATATATTTTATAGAATTTCAATAATAGATCATTAAACAATACATTACTAAATATTGTAATAATAATCTTACCTATCATGTATCTTACTTAAATACACTTCTAGGTATATCAATGATAATATTTCAATATATAATTTCAAAAATAAACATTGTTTTGAATACTACTTGATATATAAAATAAATTAATCTATTATAATGATATCAATTAAGCCAGCACGATTACTACCGCCCGAATTGCAAATCCCGTCGGCGGACAACCACTTATATCGAATCGGTTTATGTCTCGAAAACAATTGCCGACAAAACCAGACGCGAACCCGCATTCATACGCCGATTATTATATTAACTGTATTAATATTACAACTTGTTAGAGTAATTTTTGCGTTAACTCTAACCGATAATAATCTATTCATGCTGAAAATAATTGGCGACCTTTCTCACGCGTATAAAATCCGTGAGCTTTACAATATAATCTCATTATTAGTATTTTTATTTGCGTTGATATCGCAACTAATATATTACTATAACTACAGAATTGGTATAAAACCGACATTTCTCGCAGTGTTTGAAGTGATGGCAGGTTTGCGACCGACGGTCAGTATAGGCCTCAACAATAGTAACGATATTTTAATATTAATTAATAAAACGCGTAAAATGTTCATGTTTGCTAAATATCAAAACAAAATTGTCATTCCTATTTTTATGCTGATTGGATATATTGTGACGTGTCGCTTCTCGAAGGAGAATGCGCCACAACAATATGATGTTAAGAATAGCTCAACTCAGGCCACTAGAGGTCAACGCCAGGTTATGGGTGT
>JAQIXC010002233.1:0-11548 GCA_034697605.1 Metabelba pulverosa
ATAATCAAAAATTCAGTTATTACTAATGTGCAAGTTTAGAATGATGTACTTTTGATATTTGCTATAGATTTATGTTCAGGGGTTGAATAAATGCTTTAATTACTTAAATAAATTTTGTGAGGTGATTTCATAGTTAGTTTTATAGCAAGATTAGAGTAGGGATACAATATTCCACTTCCCAGTCATAATTTGTAAAAAGAGTCACGTCATCGCTGTTAATATTTAATTGTTGTATGTTGGATATTTGTATTTTTATATTTTGTCTTAATATTTTATGTTTATAGCATGATTAGACTGATTTTAAAAAATAAAATCTCATGATTGTAAGGAAGACCCGTTATCCGTCAGGAAAACTTATATCATAAATTTTTATTATCAAGAATCATTAATAATGAAGTAAGTATTAATAATTTATTATACAAATTGAAGCAATTTTATATCAATTATTAAAACTACGTCGTAAACATTAATTTAAGTATGAGAACTGTTTTTAAATTGAGATTGCAAATAGGTGAATTGTACACTTGCAATTAAATAACATTTTAATAATAAAATTAAATGAGAAATGATTTTATTTATGCATGTATAATATTGTAACGCCTGTATTTGTCTGGTAGATGGCGTTAGGAGTAACGTATGCTTTTGGTCGTTAGGCGGCGCCACAACCGATCACTAGTCTCGGGCGGCTAGGTTACAGGGAGCTTCGCCCCGAACGCAGAGGATCTCCCGATAGGGCTTTCTCTGGTCGGTTGCCTCAGACATGTGAGCGGCTGTGACGCCTGAGACGGCGGTGACGAGACGAGTCGATAGAGGGGTCACACGCCAACAATGTACAAAATGGCGGACCAAAGATGGCGGCTGTAAAAGAGCGGGTTAGCAGAAAGTGAAGAAGAAGTCCGCCAACACCTGAATTCCGCAGCTCACTGAAGAGTACTTCACATCAGGTGTTGGTCGTAGGAGAGAGCGTAGACAGTAAGTGGTCGTCACAATAACTTTATTGTTAAAGAGCGAAGTGCACAGCTCGAGAGCCAAGCACAGACTGAAGTTACATTGCAGAGAGCTGAGTCTTATAAGGAATCATGTAGTCGGAGAAAACCCTAGAATTCAGGGAATTCTCGAATGTTTGAGACGGCCTATGATGGGTCGACGTGAAAGCCATCTGGTGGTCGTTAGTCATTGCAAAGAAGTTGAACGCGAGTTATGACTCGACATAATTCCTATTTGCTTGTTTAACAATAGATGGAGTTTCTACGTTCTACAATATCATGTATGCATTTATATGCATGTATTAACCTTTCACAATCTGACAATTTATTAATAATTTTTAAACATATATAATAAATATATTTCCATTTTACATAGATATAATATAATAACATAAAGTGAATAAAAGGTTATAAAAACAATTTTGAAAAATGTTTCTACTCAATAATCTGAACTAATTTATTATTTATAATTGACAATATTAGATTTATTTAATATGCAAACTTGATTATATTCACCTTGGTGATTTCTTATATAGATTTAAAACACATAAAATTTCAATATAATGATTCAATATTTATAAATAAAGTTATGCTGCCTTGTACAGATAACTTTACAAGAATATCTTTTAAAAATATAATTATAAATTTTGTATTCTCTATATTTGTGCTGGTTATAGATAAAAATAAAAAATGCAAACTTTCTAATACCAATATAAAAATTCGATAATTAATACAATCATTAAATCAACAATAAAAACAATTTATTGAAAATGCATAGCAAACACAATTAATTTCAAGAATTTTTATTTGTGCATTGTAATTCAAAAATACTTTTATAGAGTGAATATGCATAACAATAAGCGTTTGTTAAAATCTTATAAATTGAATAACGAATGTAAGAAATATGTTTCGTGTAAAATACAAAAGTAATATGTTACAGTAGAAATGCTGTCCAATTTATGCAATATAATTTGGGCGAATGCATTCAAATCAATCGCAATCATTGCAATCCTATATAATGTAGTAATCTATGCGCGAAAGTTCTACGCCTATCCGAGCGGTCCGTTTCCGTTACCTATCATCGGAAATGTGTTGCGTATGTATTAGTCAGTATTCAATAATTTACATAAATTAACTAACATGTTAATTTTTATTGACAAGATTAACAATAATTGCACCTATCTCTTATTATCACATTAGCATTAGTATAAAATAAGCAATATTATTTTAAACTTGCATTTATGTTGCACTAAATTGTTATTTATTTTTATAAATTAAACTATTGAAAATGTACATTAGCATATTACTTTATTTACATGTATATTAATTATATGAACTTATATGCAAAGGTTGTTTTTGAGGGACAGTTTTTTGCGAATTTTCCACAATATAATTTTGCATAGGGTAAAAATGCACAGTATAATAAATAATAACTCAAGTTTCTAATTAATTGTATTGGGGTTAAAAATATTTATAGCACTATTTTAATATAATTATAATATAAGCATGCAAAATTATAAATTATTTTAAATATAATTGCCAATTACATTAATTAATGTAAATTCAGAATTTCGCGGCCGATTCGATGGCCCGACGCCTGTACTCAAACTGATGCAGTGGTACCGCACATACGGCCCGGTATTCACGGTATGGATCGGCAATACACCGCTTATTGTAATAAATGATTACGAGACGAATAAGGCGGCGGAGAATGACTATGTCCTCCGGCCCGACAGTATTATACGTGAGAAATAAATAGCATTAAAAATTTCGATTAAAGCAAACTGTACATTTTATCGATTAACTGGTCTACCAATAGATAAAATGATGAATTACGGCCACAATCGGGTCATCTCATCGAACGGTCCGGTTTGGAGAGCTATACGCGAACTGACGATAGTTACACTCAAATAAATAATTTTTTTATTCCCTGTTTAAAGTGTGTAGCTACTAAAACTTAACATGATTTTTTAATTAAATTAATTGATATATTAAACATTAATAAATTATTCTATAATGGTTATATTTTTTAATTAATAAATTATATAATTGTAATAATCGTATTTTTGTAATAGTTTAGCAATTGTCAGATTTACAACATTAGGTGTTGATATGTTAACATCGTATTTCTAAATTATGACAGTATATATTGTATTTATTTATAATTTAATTTTTATTTTCTATATTATTTCATAAATTTTTCAGAAAATTTTCGCCAAATAAGAGATTTGCGGAAATAGTGGACGAAGTGGTGACCGAATCGAGTGAATGGATGTGCGCATCGACTGCAGCGCAGGACTCGATACCGATCGTCGACTTTATATTCTATAATGTCTTACAACTCATTACTTACGGCAAAAAGTGCTGATTATTGCCAATAAAATTATTTTTACTAGTAAGTAATATTTTAGAATTTTGATATCCCTATTATTTTGAAAACTAGAGCATAATTAGTTATAACTACATAATTTGCGTTGATTTATCATGCCATTTTCATTATATTATGAAATGGATAATTTAATGAAAAAAGTACCAATCTTATTAATTTAGCTTAAATTTTTAAAATAATAGGAATATCGAAATTCTAAAATATTACTTTTTAAACATAAGAATTCTAAACTATTTGGCACCAAAAACGATATTTTATTTTAAATAGGTCAAAGGTTATAAGCGTATAAAATTTTGAAATTTTTTCATAAATTTGCATATAACCTGGGTCAAAGGTGAAATTTTAAAAATTCCAGAAACACGTCACTGATCAATTTGTCTATTCTTTTTAATCATATGATCAATTCACAAATATGTGTCCAAATGTGTTTATGAAACGTTATTTGTTGTTGATTTTAACAATATCAATTAGAATTAAAAATCCATTTGGCAAAAGTTGCGTGGGCGGATTCTGAGCAAAATGAATCAAATCTCATCTTAATTGACCAAGTACTTCCCGAGATATTCAATGATTTATAGATCCCCGATATAATCCATATATTGTATAGTTTATACGTTAATTTGCGCATTTTAAATCCAAGTTTGATAGTAAAAATACTTTATGGCTAAAAAAACAAAACACATGCTAAAATATATTTAAATTCAAATAAAATTGTTTATATTATTGAAATTTTTATACATTTAGTTTCAAATTATTAATAAATAGCAATGTAGATTAATTAAAGTATATAAATAATTATTAGTTACATTATAAACATTTTTTTAACTTATACAGAAAATAATTTGTATTTTGTTATAATTTAGCAGTATTTTCTTGCTAATTTTTGTAATAATTAATAATTAGTTAATATTTACAATTTGTATATTTGTAGAAAATTTCCGTCAAATGAAAAACTTACGGAAATCGCGGCCGAAATAACAACCGAATCGGTCGAATGGATTTGCGAGTCGAGTGAAGCGCAGAACCCGGAACCGATCGCCGACTCGATTGTCAATAATATCGCTCAACGGCTGACATACGGAACGAAGTGAATAGAATCGCGAATTGATGTGAATTACTGTCAATACTAAACCGAAATTATTTGAAATGAACGCAAAAGGTGTGACACAACTGCTGGCAAACAATCGTTGGATTCGATACCTTTCGGAAGCGTTATTTTAGGACCGCTCGGCAATGGACTCGTCGGTGAATATATGCCGTGTCTGCGGCCGCTCTACTATCGGCGCGAAATTTTGTTGCGACAACTGGTGGCGACTTCGGTGGATATGGCGAAAGAGTTTTTTTTGCCGAAAATAAGTCAGTTTATCGAAATGGTGAATTTTTGCATTTGCCGCTTATTTATACCTGCGTATATTTATCTTAATTTGCATATATTATATGGCTGTAAATTCTACTTAAATTTATACGTGAGAGTTAAAACTTCTTGAAACGTGCTCTTTGCATAGTATAACATGTTGACAATTAAAAATTAAATATGACTAATTTAACATTAAATTTGGCATTTTAAATTATTATAACTATTGTTATTATTAGAAGTGCGCATTTCAGATAATCTTTAAGAAGAATGCTATCTTTATTAATGTAACATTAATTTAAATTTTTATAAAATCTTAAAAACTATTCGTATATATCGTTTATTTAAGCATATTTTTCAACATTCTTATACTGAGCTTAAAATTGGCATAATAAATTATTAAACTTTACTATTTTTGCGGAGTAAAATGTTACTTGTTGATTAATACTTTAAACTAATGATAAACAAGCATGTGTACTGTAGATAAAGTTCATTATCATTAGTATTTTATTGTGAATAAATAAGTGCAAATCTAATATTTTTATTTTCGTTATAATTCAACTAATCTTTAATTGTAATCATATTTATGAATATATTATTTCGTTTAAAAACAGCCTATAAAGTATACAAGTCTAAATGGCATAATTGTGCCAAAGTGTGCACAACTGGTTATTATCATTATTACTGAACATAGAGTTATGATTTTTGTTTGAATTTGTTCAGAATCCACCGAATTATTTGAACTAGTACAAAATCTATTTTTAATTTAAAATATTTACATAATAATTAAAAGTATATAAAAAATGGTTTATTGTAGCGGGCCAAATGGTTATAGTAAAGGAACCATTGTCTATTATTTTTATTCATATGCGATAATTAATCCAGTAAAAATTGTTTTCATAAGCGCCACTTTTAATAACTCTTAACTTATCCTAATAATAAAATAGGATATTAAAAAATGCCAATTGTTGGGCAAAATATTTCATAACTAACGCATAAATTACGTAGAGCTCATTAAACGCAATACTGAATCATGTTAAAATTTATACAAATTGATTTGATTAGGACTAATACGCGACTTCACGGATGCGATACTCGAGGCCTGGGATGAGATTGTGAGCAAAAAAAAAAAAAAAAAAAAAAACTAGATGAGCGCAGTCAGCTCTCCGACGAAATCTTGCGCATGCTAATCGGTGACCACCATGGCGCATGGATTGCTCCGCGCGGAACGTTGCTATGAGCGCTACTAATATTGGCCAACAACCCCGAACTGCATGATAAGATTTACAAATTAATTAATGATGCGATGCTAACTGTGTTTAAATAATCGCAAACATTTTAAACAAATTATGATTTATTACACTTAACAAATTTATCGGATTTTTATTCAAATGTATTTTGATCATGCACATATTCAATTAAAACCGTGATTATTACTAAGCATATCAAATAACGCGTTGTTTTATAAATTGCATTTAATGATTAATTTAAAAATTACAATTTATAAAAAGTATAAATTCAATAATATTTTGTTCTGTACAATTGAGCAATTGTATTTAGTCAAATATTTTGTGAAACACTGCAATAACTCTACTTATCTATCATGTAGCAATTTACATGCGTAGCATTTCTAAGAAACTTAGTTTACAAAATTAATTGTGCATAGCAAAAATACCTATTTATAGATTGCGATGTGTACAATATCTTATTATTTATAAGTTTTTTTTGTGATTCAACTGAGTTGACAATGTTTAGATTTAAAAATAATTCAGTAACATGCAAACAATACTTTCTTATAAAAATACCAGAATAGTGTTACGCGCCGTTATGTTCTTTGTGCAGCGGTTCCACTTACTGCCGAAGAATAACGACACAAAGAGGTGAATCCTGGTCTGGATCTCCTCTAACGTGTCCCACATTTACGACTAAATAAATAACACTTAAGTATTGGTAAAACAAGAAGCTAGTTTATTAATTAGTTTGTGGTCACACAGATGATAATCGCGAAGAATGGTCGCATGTGTTCAGATAAGAAACGACATGCTTTCCCATTCAGCGCCAGACCACAACTGACTATGGCTTTGGGTTACACTTCACCTCAAAGGTTACGTCTACTCACAAAAGGCCACAATTCATACAAAATTTAAAATACAAAAACTATTACTGTTGGTGACCCTGAGCCTGGATCTGCTCAGAGAACACCATCTTTGGCCTCCATGTCAATTCTGCTCGTAATAATAGCATGCATAAGTATTTTCATAAATTAATAATCTCTTGAAAAAGCGTAAATCTTTCCAAACAAATTGCTACTTTGTAGATAATTTAAGATATTTGAATTATTTATGATTACAAAATTTTTACCCAGATTCAATAGCAAAATTCAAACAGCATATATCGTAAGTAAATTTGTACACTGTTTTATACATTTTAACTTATAAACTATTCGATTAATACTGTTTGTTAACTAACGCGTTATTTAATTTATCTAATATTAAACAAATATCTAATTAAATATAAGCATGATCAAAATCTATTTATTTGAAACCCCGATAACCTAGTTAAGTGTAATAAATCAAAATTTGTTTAAATACAAGCAATCATTTAGAAACGTTAAACATTGAAACACTTTATTCAATCAAATTAGATGGCAGCACATAAACAGGCTACATATTAATAGCACATAATATAATTATAGTAAACAAATATCTAATTCAGCTTGACATTATTAAAAATATAATTTTAATAGTTTTATCAATAATGTTTTTATTTTTAATTTTACACTGTGTAATTAAACGATGTTATCATTTGTTTAGAATTTTAAAACAATTATTTATAAACACTAAATGTATTTAAAATATATTAAATGATTACTAAATATAATATGCGCAAGCTTTCTGTGTTTTTTTATTATTATAATAATTATCAAATTTAAACTAAGCTAACTTGTGTATAAATATTTTTTTAAATTTTAGAGTAAATTAATATTTTAATCATTATTACTACAATTATTTTAAAATATTAAAACTTAAAAATTTAGATTTGTAACTAATTAATTTTAAAATTCAGTTTGTAAAAACATATATAATTTAAGGTTCTTTTATTTTAAATTTCCTACAAAGTTTTATTATGTTTGATTAAATAAATTTATTAAGAAATGTAACAAGTTTTATATTTATTTCCCAAGAGATATTTTTAAAACATCAACTTGGAAGTAATCATAGTTTTTGTTTAGTTTATGCTTTGTCATAATTTTGTTTGAAATTTTTTAATGATATAATTTATAATCTTTATTAAACATAAAATAAATATAAAATAGCAACGTATTATTACTTGCAGTATAATTTTAGCAATAATTTATGACAAGTATAATTATGAAGTTTTCAATTTGAAAATCTAGTAAAAATCTAAAGTTTTTAGTTATAATTATAAAGTCGTAATATCGGGTCTTAACCATTTGTACATCTGTAATAAATTTACATTTTATATTTGAGTTTAATTTAACAATTTTATAAAGTTTATAAATATTAACTAATAATAAACTCGTAATTGTAAAGAAATTATGGCCAATTCAAGTGGTAATAGTAATTAAAATATATTTATATACAAAATAATCATTTGTAAATATAATTATTATCTAATTATAATACGATATATTGTATTATTTACTATTAAGAAATTTAGTATTGTACAGTATATAATTTTATGCATTTTTCCGTTTATATTTTCAATGATATATTATAAAGTTAATAATTCATATGAATATTTAAAAATAACATAATTTAAAGAAAATAATAAAAATATCTTGTTATTAACTAATAAAGTATATAAATATTATATATTAATGTAGTGATGTCACTAAAGTAAATTATTTATTTAAAAATTTAAAAACAAAATAACATGCTCAAATTGGATTCAAAATATCAAACAATTTAGAATGTGAAAGAGATAAGTTAAAGATACATATACTGTAGCAAGTAAAAACCCTATAAGTTTGGAGAATTCCCTGTCTAAGCTGTGAGATTTATAAAGCTTATGTATATAGATGTAAACGCCTTCTATCGGGCAATCGCTATTGGAATAAATTTATATTTTTCAAAACGCACAATGACTGGCAAAATTTAATCTTGTTAGTTTGCAGTAGGTGGCGCGACAAATAGCTTCAATATAATAAGCAATTTAATCATTATAGAATTTTTTAATACATTTTTAAATTTATACTGGAGTATTGTGTTACGTAAATTATTTACTATATAATAAATAGTAAATAATTAATAATTTTTATATACTATCTAGATAATTTCTACACTGATGAAATTATTACCATTACAATATTCTTTAATATTTAAAACTAACACTGCATTTTATTACATTTTAAACATAATATTAATTAAAATTATTATCTTGGTAAATTTACTTAAACTAATTTAAATTTATTGTTCAACACATTAGATAATAATTCGGTGGCGAAAGATAATTTGAAATGGCGCACGGTGAAACGATTTCGGAAAGGTAAAAAGCATTTTAGCATGAAGCCGGAATGCGTCGAAAACGTGCCAAGGCGCTTTGAGCAAAAGTACGCCCACCCGGCGCCGGTCGAGAGTGAGGGCACCGATCACTACCGAATCGATTCGGTCGTTCAAGTCGTTACGTACGGCAACCGTTGGGGCGACTCATTCACGCGATATGTCGTCCGTTGGTTCGGATGGGAAGACGAGTCGGTTTTTATTGCAATTATTATATTTATCTATTTGTTTGAAAATTTAGCAAAATATAAATATTTTAATTGATTAAATTGATTATTTATGTTTAAAAAAAATAGACAAGATAGTTTATCGGATTTTTATAACGTTGTTTCGTATTAATATTATATAACATATATAATTCAGTACAATTATTTATGTATTGCATAAACTTTTAACTTTAATTGTTTAAAACTAGTTAAACTACTTTTTAGTTAATATGCACACAATTAACATGCTATTATTTCTTTAAACTGCAAAATTTAAACAGTTAATTTATAACTGTATCTGTGTTAATGTAAGTTTTGATGTAATAAGCTGTTCAATTAATTCCAAGAGTGGTAGATTTGGAATTGTTCTAAAACAGCTTGAGATAAATTAATGTTGTAAAATTCATTTGATGCATCTATCTACTTGTGGTTCCATTATTTATGTTCAAATTGAACCTATTAGTAAGATAAAGAAAATTAACATTTTACTAAAATTTAACAAAAATAGTAAAAATCATCAAAAAATGACAAAATTGAAAAATATTGCATGCTTATAACTTTTGATTTAGCAATACAATTTTTATGATTTTAGTTATAAATTAAACTTCAATCTCTTTTTAATAAACGGTGTTTATGAATGTTTGTTCTCTTTACAGTACTATCGTTTAGTCAGGAGATATGGGGTCAATAAACCTTCCAAAATCTTGATGCTAATGATCTTTGACCTTAACATCTATTATGTCACAAAACCACAAGAAGATAGATGCATCAAATGAATTTTACAGCATTAAATGATCTCAAGCAGTTTTAGGACAGTTCCAATTCTACCACTGTTGGAATTAATTGAACAACTTATTAACTAGTACAGTTAATGTAAAATACAACATATATAATAATAGTTAATCAATACGGAGCATTTACTGTAATGTTTGTGTAAAAAATTTAAAATGTTATTATTTATTTTAAAACATTTACACAGTCACAATACGGTGGAATCCTATTCGAATTTGCGCCAGACGCAAGCGCTGCGTGAATTCGAGCATGCTGATTTGGTATTCGGCGCGCAAGGAGTTCGGGTCGAACGATACGAATGCGCGAAACGCTCGAAAATGTCGGACGGCTTCGACGACGATGTGCGCGAACGCACAGTTGTCCGCACCGGCAGTAATCTTCATAATCAGTTACATAATATATTAAAAATCAACCATGCGCTAACAGCAATTGCCGAGTAAGAATATGTTTATTAAATTTAACAATTAGATTTAAGGGTTGAAAGGACAGCGATAAGATACATGCTAAAAGTAGACTTGTAGACTGGATTAGTGTTATTTAGGCTCCCGGGAGCTTGGAGTCAAAACAGGCGCCACTAATGCTTTTTAAACGAGCCTTGAGGAGTTTATTTGTATTGTTTCATTAAAAAGCATTAGTGGCGTCTGTTTTGACTCCAAGCTCCCGGGAGCCTAAATAACACTAATCCAGTCTACTAATCTGCTTTTATCAGGTATGAGCGCCAATTAAAGTACATTTTTGGCAGGTTCATTTAATAAAAACACACTTAGCGGATTAACCGATATTTGATAAATTGATAGTTAGTTTATCGATTGTTGATTTACAAATAGTTGGTTTATTATTAGTTAACCATGTAAATTGTATTTATTGAAAAATATCACATACCGTCCCCTTATTAGTCATTGAAAGTTGTTTTAGGCATGATTGTATTATTTGTCGTGTTGATATTTATGCAAAATGTTTTACTCGCATTATATACTGTATGCTAATGTATTTATGCTAATTAACGTTGACATTTAAGCAATTTTTTAGCATGATACAATGCCATGCTCACAATGACTGCGTTTAAATACTCGAAATAATTGCCACTTACATTTAAGCTCACTTTCTAGCATGACATATTCGCGTGTGCACGAGCGCGAACTCGATGTGTTTGCGCAGATCTGCGCGCTATTTGCAAAGCAGACTCCGCGCGGCTATCGGTTCGTCCCGAAACTGGTCGTTAAAGCGCTCGGCGTATATGAGCGCGCGTTTGTCGCCCGAAACGCGCGGCTCCGGTCGCTGCTGATCACGAGCGGCAA
>JAQIXC010002234.1:0-11546 GCA_034697605.1 Metabelba pulverosa
CATATTCTGGCCTACGATCAGCCGAAGAACACTCTCGATATGATTACCCGATTTGTTAATGATGTACCGTTTAAATAGTAATATTTATTTCTATCAGTACAATGAATTTGTGTTACATGTTGAATTTAATAAAGCGAATTGGTATATCATTAACTGAATATTTATCATTTCTCTAATAAGATACTAAATTTTTCTTGCTTACTATCTATTTTCGATGTATTGTAATAGATATTTGTTACTTTAGTAATTTTAATTAGTAGCATTCCTGATAATTAAAGAACAAACTAAATGTTTACTTAGTAACTTCATTAATGTCTAACTTATGCAATATATTTACAATCTGTGCAGTACAGTATATTTACATTTTATGATACGTAAGATTAATTAAAATAGTTTTTATTGAATCTTGCATTATATTAATAAAATATATACTATGTTTGATAAAATATAAATCATATTTACATACAGTATTTTTAAAACCATTCACAAATTATTTTTACTGTATTTAATATTGTTTAATGCAAATTTTTAATTAATCTAATACACATAATAACAACATTACAATAATACAACTGCATGAATAAATTATACTTATTCTTATTACATATACTGTACATATAAATATGTATATAATATTGAATGCTAATAAAATATATTTCAAAACTGCAATAAATTGACATTGATGATTACAACATTTTGAGGTTTGACTTTTTCCAAATCATTTTGCTAAACTGCGTAAATTATTTAGTATTGATGTTCTTATTTCCTAATTAAAATCTTATTAAAATAATGTTTTTACAACACAAAAATAAACCATGACAACATGAATATAAAAGCAATTAGTATTCGGTACTGCAATACAGTACATGTAAATTTATATCGTACATTATACAAAACAAGTATAGCTCAAATTATTTCGATAATATTCAACAAACACAAATCAATCAAGTATAATTTACAATCAGTAATAAAATGCACAAAGCATTGATTGGCATAATTATGTGTTTATCATGCGCATTTAATACAATTAGCGCACAGTCTCTTCCTCCCTGTATGTCGAACCAGGTAGCTAAACTTGGAACATGCTTGGCACAAACATTTGCCAATTTCGCTCAAACTGACCACAAATCACAATGTTGCACTAAGTGGGCCAGTATTCAGTGCAATCAGAAAATTACCAAGGTAAGATTATTAGTAACTAAATGTATAATAAGTTATAATGTAAACTTTTTTATTATAATACTAACCATTATTATTTAAAAATTGTAATACAAAATTTACTTAATTCATTTTCTAACTAAAACTTTAATTATATTATTATTGCATATACGTTAAGTACTAAAATTAATTTGTATAATGCATAAATTAGGAACACTGCTCAAAAGATGATTATTACAAGTTTACTTTTGGTGGCAATGCATTCATTGCCAATCACTTCAGCGGCGAGTGTAAGGACTATCCGTACAAACAGGTTGAGGCCAAGTGCGGCTTCAAAGGCACCTGGAGTACAGCCGGTGCCCGACTCGCACCCAATGTAATCTTGTTCGCTATTCTTGGTGCCGGCGCTATCTTTATGATTTATTTGTAATTTTTACAGTATAATAAATCACCTATTTTATATGATTTAGCGTAGATATTGTTAGTTATATTTAAATAGTATATTATAATTAATATGATATTTACTATTTATAATATTTATCATGTGTAATTAAGTAATAAGTGTATAAATTATTCACAATGTGTTTGGTTTTTAGTTTGTTAAATAATGTATTATTTTGTAAAATGTTAAATTATATTACCCGGTACAAACAATTGATAAAAACAAATTAATTATTCAACAATATAATTGTCTTTATTTTATACTTTAATTTTATTTGTATAATTAAATGATGTTTTCTTATATACATAAACGAATTATACTGTTTTGTTATCACTTGTATTTTAAAAATTAAAAATATTTTATTTTGCTTAAAATTTTAATTATTGAATTATCTATTTAGTCAAGATTATTTATATATTTAAATGGACTATATAATTTATAAAGTTTATTTTTAAATTAATAATTGTATTATGATTTAAAATAAATTATAAATAAAAATTTTAGCAATTTATATCAATTAATTCAAATATACACACTATTAATGGTAAGTCTATTGACAAAAATATTAACATGTATAAAGCAATTAAAACTTATTTAATTATATTCAGCAAGTTATAAATAAATGCATCATTAAATATAAAGCGCAATGACATAGACAAATAAAATATTGATTTTTTCCCGAGCACTTAGTAAACATATATAATTAAATACTCTACAAATAAATTAATGAATTTGAATAAACAAGCCAATTATAATAGCCAACTATTTGTGCTAACATGGCTAATTTAAATTTATCGCTAAACTTGCCACAAAATCTCTGTCTTAGTAGCGCCGGAACGCACTTTTATAGATACGGAATATCACGATTCCAATTTCGCAATGAAAACCAGCCATGGTACTATCGGCCGAATTTAATCAGGCTAACATTAATGAGCTATATGTGCCGAACAATAGTAGCAATATGTGTGTCGAGAGAAACGGGCAGTGAAGTATTTTTACTTTTGGGTGATTTTCCACACTACATTAACGCAAGATATCAAGTAGATGTGGGACTACTTGTTATAGTAATGTTTGCACTAATTACTCAATTACTGCATCATTGGCTATACCGACGAGGAGTCGAACCGTCATATTATGCGCCGTTTCACGTGATGTCCGGATTCGTGTCCCCAATCACTGCCGGTCTCACCGATGCCGCCGATGTTCGCCGACTCTTACGGATCTCTGAGTTTTTGTTTCGAGTCTCGCCTTATATCACATTTTCGATTCCATTAACTTCAATAGTGTTTTCATTAATTTTGTCGATATTTTGTTACAATTATTGTTATATTAATTACTATTTATATATTCTGACGACTGTTTATTGGAGTCTTAATCTAACTATTAGTTCATTATATTGTGGTAATATGTTTATTTATCAATTAGTTTATTTTTACATTGTTTGTGCTTATTTAAAATATAAATGCAAAAATGTTAATACAACAATTATCAAGTTGATTAATTCAAAAAGAATATTTCACCAAGAATTAATCAATACGCTTTCTCAATTGAATTTGTTACATAAGGAAATTACAACTATAAATAATGATTTTTGGTCAATATATCTTTTATTATTTATTCTTACAAATATTTCTATGATTGTTTTTGCATTTTACACGTATATATTTGGAAAAGTTAATGTTTATATTAAATTATCATTTATATATTGTACAATTCTTTATTCGAATTTATTTATATTGATTCTCAACATTGCGTCAAAAATAGTAGTCGAAGCATTTAAATCATACAAATTGTTAACTAAATTATTTATTTTAAAACAAACAAGAAGTTGCATTTTAAAAATAAAAGTATATTAAAAATAAAATACCATAACTAAACTATTATATTGGTATATAATTTAAATTATTAATTTATATTAATTTACTTAATTTATTACTAGTTGCTATCATGGATTGAAAAGACAAGTATGAATCGGATTGGTTTCTACTGTTTTAAACTATTTATACTTGATTATAAGCACACATTTGAGGTAATAAATGTAATTAAATAAATAATCTTTTTATATTTTAAATATTTTAATTTAATTTTTTTTATAGATTGTAATATTAACAATTATATTTTTTCTTAAAATTGTTGAAATTTCTGTATTTTAATTTTATTAATTTATTTTTATCCATTTTAATATAATGTAAATATTAGTTAAATATATTTTGACTTTGTTATTAGATATGAGCGTATTATCATTATAATTGTAAAAATATAAGATTATAATATAATTAATAAACTAATCACATGATAAATGTTTGCCATGGCACGAGCACTGGACAGGGTCGCTTAACTAGTCCAGTCTAACCAGGACCGGTGGTCACCTCACTACTAAATGTATAAGAAGGCCGAGAGTATTAACTGCGCAATGACATCATCCGATAATAGTTTGTTAATTGCTAATTACTATAGTATAAATATGTTTACCATAATTATGAACTTATACAAAACCATTTAAACGTGTGTAATTATGATATTTTCAAATATTGTATATTAAGCCAAAAATAACTAAACATTTATAAGTACATTAGCATTAATTATTAAAATATTGAATTTTGCGTTAGCTATATGTAAATGTATTTAGTAATTAATAATTGCTTACTAAAAATAAATTAATAAATTTGAGTAAACAAGCAAATGATCATAGACATTTGTTTTAGCATGGCTGATTTAAATTTATCGCTAAGCTTGCCACAAAATCTACGCCTTAATAGCGCCGGAGCACACTTTTATAGACACGGAATAGCGGGATTCCGATTTGGCAATGAAAAACAACCATGGTTATATCAACCGAATTTAATTAGGTTAACATTACTTAGCTATATGTGCCGAACCATATTAGCATTATGTTTGTCGAGAGAAACAGGCAGTGAAGTATTTTTACTTTTGGGTGATTTTCCACACTATATTAACGCTAGATATCAAGTAGATGTGGGACTACTTGTTATAGTAATGTTCGCAATAATCACTCAATCACTGCATTATTGGTTATACAGACGAGGAGTCGAACCGTCATATTGTGCGCCGTTTCACGTGATGTCCGGATTCGTGTCCTCAATCACTGCCGGTCTCACCGATGCCGCCGATGTTCGCCGACTCTTACGGATTGCAAAGTTTTTGTTTCGAGTCTCGCCTTATATCGCGTTTTCGTTTCCATTAACTTCAGTAATGTTTTCATTAATTTTGTCGATATTTTGTTACAATTATTGTTATATTAATTATTTTTTATACATTTCAACGACTATCTATTGGAGTCTTAATCTCATTATTTGCTCGTTATATTGTGGAAACATGTTTATTTATCAATTAATTTATTTTTACATTATTTGCTTTTATTTAAAAAATAAATGCAAAAATATTAATGCATTAATTATGAAGTTCATTAATTCAAAACGAATATTTCACCGAGAATTATTCAATCTATTTTCTAAATTGAATTTATTACATAATGAAGTTATAACTATCAATAATGATTTTTGGTCAATGTTTATTTTCCTATTTATTCTAACAAATAATTTCATGATTGTTTTTGCATTATACACATATTTATTTGCGAGAATTAATGCTTATATAAAAATATCATCTATATACTGTACAATTCTTTATTCAAGTCTATTTATTTTGATTTTAAATATTGCGTCAAAAATAGTAATTGAAATATTCAAATCAAACAAATTGTTGAATCAATTATTTATTTCAAAGCAAACAAGATGCTTTTTTAAATTTAAAGTATAATAAGAATAAATTTTAGTTATTATTAAATATATAATTTTAATTATTTATTTAATTTATGCTAGTTGCAAACATGTATTGAAAAGACAAGTATGAATCAAATTGGTTTTTACTGTTTTAAACTATTCATTCTTGATTATAGGCACATGTTCGAGGTAAAAATACATTATTAAATAAATGATTTTTTTATATTATAAATATTTCAATTTTATTTTATAGATAATAATATTAACAATGATATTTTTTCTAAAAATTGTTGAAATTTCTGTATTTTAATTTTATAAATTTTGAATAATAGTATTATTTATTGTAATAGGTTTCTAACATTCATTATATTGTATAGCAGCAGTATAGCACTATAGCAGCAGCATAATACTATTTATGCATAAATAAATTATTCTTATGCATTATTACATTTGTAAATACTGTATGCCAATAAAAATCTATTTCAAAACCACAATAAATTAATATTAATCATTATAACTTTTTGAGGTTGGACTTTTTCAAAATGATTAAACTAACCTACGTAAATTATTTGGTATTGATTTACTATCTTTCTAATTAAAATTTAATTAATATCATGTTTTTACGATACAAAAATAAACCATGACAACATGAATATAATTTAATTTTAAGTACTTGATACTACATTCTAAGTATTAATATTATGCAACAACAGAATATATACCGTAATGTAAATCGTACAGTATACACAACAAATATAACAAAAACATTAAGATAAAATTGACCAAATAAAATTCGATTAATCGTTTAATAATATTCACATTTATAAATAAAATGCATAAAGCAATACGCATAATTATGTGCTTATCCTGCGCATTTAATACAATTAGCGCACAGCCTATTCCTCCATGTATGTGGAACCAGGCAGCAAAGACAAAAATTTGCTTGCTACAAACATTTGCCAACTACGCGCAAGTTGACCACAAATCACAATGTTGCACCAAATGGGCCAGAATCCAGTGCAATCAGAAAATTACGAAGGTTAGATTTTTAATAACTAATCATAATACAAAATTTAATGTAAAATTTTAATAATAATATTAAATATTTGTTTTAATAATTATAGCAATAAATTCAATTAATAGTTTTAACTAAATGCAATTTTAATTAGGTTATTTTTGCACAATGAAAAATACTAATATTTCGTTTTATAATGTATAAATTAGGAACACTGCTCCAAATTTGATTATGCTCAGTTTACTTCGGGCGGCAATGCATTTATTGCCAATCACTACAACGGCGAGTGTAAGGACTATCCGTACAAACAGGTTGAGGCCAAGTGCGGCTTCAAAGGCACCTGGAGTAGGGCCGGCGCCCGATTCACACCCAATTCAATCTTGTTTCCTATTCTCGGCGTTTGTTCTATTATCATGATTTATTTGTAATTTCTTAGTATGTTACAATTACAATATATAATTTAGAATATATGTTATATATTTATAATTATAACTATAACCTATGCTAGTATATTATAATTAATATAATTTATTTATTTAACATGTTTACAATTGAATAATTCAATAATTTATTTTGAAAAATATTAATAAATAAAAAAAAATTATCAAACAAATTAGTTATGCAAAAAAATGTTATAATGCTTGATCTTTATTCAATTTTATTTATATAGTTAAAACTGGTTATTCCGTAAATACTCGTAACTATACTATGCTATTATTATTTATTCTATAAAAATTCAAATGATTTTATTCTGTTTAAAGTAATTATTTTGTTTTTAATAAGCAAGATTAATAATCTTAGATTATATTTGTATATAATTAGTCTGTATAAATTTATTATTTAAATGATAATTAAACTATGGGAAAAAATTATTTATTAATGCAAATATTAAAAATTAATACCAATAAATTTTGATATACTCATTACTACATTAAATATAATGAGTTATAATTAATGAGCTAACTTATTCTAAAACAGTATAAATTACTTTAAAATGATTTTATACTTATTATAACAATTTTTAAATTTGAGATAAGATATCGATTGCCGACAATCCCAACCAAAGGCCTAACAAAGCGCCGAAATTCGAGACCAAAGACACGAAACTCACTTCCGGCGAGTGTTCGATGACTTGATCCGGAAAGCGATTATGTTTGACATGAATTTGCAATGTTTTTGTCGAGTTTTTCAATTCAAGTTCATGTATAACTTGATACTCATAACTCGATTCCTCGCAATGTTCCGGGCATATATTTTCGCAATAATTCATCTTGTCAAAATATAAATCACTGAGATGATATGAATACTCTGAGCATAATTTCATTTTATAATGTTTAAAATTATTAGCCATTATTATGAAATATAAGTATTCGCTAAAAACGCAATTGCGTTTAGCATGTTTGGTCAAATAATGGTTAAAACATTTTTGTATACAGTCCAATCCAGACACATTTTTATCTATAATTCGATTCAGTAATACATCGATTGAATGTAAAATCGCAATTAATAAGACATATATTAAATGTCCGAAAAGTCGTTATTATTTATCCATAGCCAATTTGAAATTATATGTTTCATTTGAATATTTCTCGAATATTTCAAACAATAATTTTATCTTCTATAATCAGCACTTTAAAAATGATAAAGTTGAACATATTAATTTTGAAATTAATAACAATTTACAAATTATTGAAGTTTACTTAGCATTAATTAATACGTTGGGCAATTTTCCGATAAGTTATTCAACTTTTAAAATATATGAAAATCAAACGAATAATTTCGTAATCGATTCGACAGTTTATCAGACTTTGCGCGCATTTAATGGCAAACAATGTGTTGACAATCGAAACGATTATTTCAATAATGAAGTGACTAATCAATGCGTTAATGAGTGCTATACATATATGTCTGCATTACATTCAATATTTAAATGTTTGCCAATGAAACATTCGATGTACATAACAAATTATTTATATTTCAATTCAAACTATACTTATCTGAAATATAAATTTTGTAAACGAATACATTTTAATCAATTCTTTATGAAAATCCGACAAAATTGTTTGAACACATGTCCAGTCAATTGTGTATTGAATTCGTATAACGTATTCAACAATCATATCAATAGCGCCGACAATAAGACGACAATTAATATAATTCCGAAATATAGAAAAACTCTGAAATATATCGAAACAATTCGAATGGATTTCAATGATTTGATCTACAATTTTGGCGGAATTATCGGAATGTGGATCGGATTGTCGATTCCTTATATAAGCATCATATTTGTATTTATACGAAAATTAAATATTTTTATATACGAATACATTACTTTGTAGCTTGGCACATTTATTTAGATTATTGACTTACATTATAATTTAAAAAAATGTTTTGTAATAATGATCAAAGTGAAACTATTAGATTAATTAATAAGAATTATGTAAAATGATTTAATATGTATTATCACAAGTTAAGTCTTTGTTTGCAAAATAAAGTCGTTGCTACAACATTGCAAAATTATAACCCCACTCGAAGTTACCTATATCTATCTCTTCGATTACACTGTAAATAAATAGTCACGAATCTATTGTTAATTTTTTTAAATATGCTAAATGCACATAATAATAATTAGTTTTTACTTTTTAAAATAATTTTTTGTGTAATAATTATTCATATATTCCTACGTTATAAAACATAATAAATACAATACAATTCCTAATCAATAGTTTGAATGTTTCTATTTCTACTCAAATTCAAGAAATGAAATGCTTTTAACAAAATCTTAAGTTCTAATAAATTTTCTTTTAATTATTGTATAAAACATTTCAACGCTTTGCCAAAATATGTGCGAAACAAACCTATTACATATTAATATACATAAAAAAATTTAATGCAAAATTTTAGTATTTTTTAACAAGCATTTTTACAAATATTAAAATTTTTTAAATATAAATATAATGAAGATATAATATAAAATATTACTGTATATTGTATTAAATATGCAAGAGTGTGTTCCGATGCTTTTGTTTCACCATGTTATAAATAACATTTCAAAATACTGTTATGAAATAGTTTAGTTGATATTCACGTGGAAGATAGTACTAGTAGTTTAGTAGTTATACTTTAATCTTTAATTAATTATTAATTAATTATGATATTATAACTAATTAATTATAACGTACATGTACTATTTAAATTTATTCTAAAAACATTTATGTATAATGACTAATATCTTGTGTAAACTTGTTGTATAATTAAACTATTATCACGTTGCTAACGTTAACTTGAAAATACTGCTTTGTTAATTAATACTGTATGACGCAATTTATAAATTTTTATTGATTTTATCTACAATTATATTAAAACAAGTGATATTTCTAACATACATAATTGTTCTTAATTTAAAAACATACATTTAAATAAATAAAATTTAAGTTAATAAGGAATAACATGGATAAATTAGATTTATCAAAAAAGTTACCAAGCTTTTACTGTTTGAAAAATGCCGGAACTCATTTTTACCACTATGGAATATCAAAATTTCGATTTAGCAATGAAAAACAACCCAGATACTATCGCCCGTTTCTAATGCAACTAGTATTAATTATCTATCTGTGCCGGTGCATATTATCAATGTGTCAGTCTAGTCAAACAAGTTACCAAACATTCCTTATGCTGGGTGATTTTTCGCATTATGCCGGTGCTGGATTCCAATTTGATCTGGCTATAATTGTTATTATCCTATTTGCATTAAGTACGCAATCATTGCATTACTGGTATTACAGACGAGGAGTCGAACCGTCATATTGTGCGCCGTTTCACGTGATGTCCGGATTCGTGTCCCCAATCACTGCCGGTCTCACCGATGCCGCCGATGTTCGCCGACTCTTACGGATTGCGAAGTTTTTGTTTCAAGTCTCGCCTTATATCGCGTTTTCGTTTCCATTGGTTTCCGTAATGTTTTCGATAATAATGAGTATATTTTGCTATAATTATTGTTATATTAATTATTATTTGTATATTCCGATCACTATATACTGGATAATTAATTTATTATTTTGCGCATTATATTGTGGCAATATATTTACGTTTCAATTAATTTATTTTTACATAATTTGCGTTTATTTGCAAATTAGATGCAAAAATATTAATGCATTTATTAACAAGCTAATTAAGTCTAAATCAGTTTTATATTATGATTTTATCAAGGTTGTATTTCAGCTAAATTTATTTCACATAGAAGTTACAAAAATTAATTATAATTTTTGGTCAAAATTTTTATTCTTGTTTATTTTTGCAAATAATTTCTTAATTGTTTTCACATTATCTACGTATTTATTTTCTAAAATAAATGTTTATATTAGATTATCGTTTATATACTGTACATTTTTATACTCAACAATGTTTGTTTGGATATTGAATATTGCGTCGAAAGTAGTTTTTGAAACATTTAAAACGTATAAACTATTAAATAAATTCCTCATTTCCAAGCGAACGACTAATTTGTATTTTAAGATCAAAGTACAGTATAATCTATTTATAGACAAATTGTAGTTTATAAAATATTATTTTAATGAATTAATTGATATTTGTACTAGTTACTTTCATGGATTGAAACAACAAGTAAAAAGACCATTGGGTTTTATTGTTTTAAACTTTTTATACTTGATTATAAACACATGTTTGAGGTAATATTGGCAATTAATTAATTTTAAAATTGATAATAAATTAGTTAAATTATTTTTAATTTATTTTACAGATAATAATATTGTTAATAATATTTTTCCTAAAAACAGTGGAAATATTCACAAATAATATTACCGATAATTCTATAAAATATATTAATTATGATAATATCACGCTTGTTTGATATATAAAAATAATGTTATTATAAATAGTTTTTATTAATATTAATTTAATGTATAAATCAATTTATTTAATTTTAACTTATTTAATATATTGTATTATGTTTTAACTATTATTTAATTATTCTGTATTTGTAATTACGCATAGTAAGAAATCAGCGAACATTCAGCGGCAAATAAACTGCAATACGGAATAAACTGTATAATTTTAAATTTTATCATAACAATTAAAATTAAGTAATACAATATTTGTTTAACTAAGCCTGTTTAATTGCATTATTTATATGGAATAAAATTTAACATTACATTTAATTAATATAAGT
>JAQIXC010002235.1:0-11546 GCA_034697605.1 Metabelba pulverosa
CATACGCTCTCATACGCTCTCATACGCTCTCATACGCTCTCATACGCTCTCATACGCTCTCATACGCTCTCATACGCTCTCATACGCGCTCTCATCTATCGGATGCATACTTCCAACGCTAGCGACCATTCATTGTCTGCGACTATTATTCCGTTGTATTTCCATTAACTGCGAGACAGAGTACACGAACTTTTGCTCAAACAATGGCCAGAAATGACTTTTCAATCAAACACTTTCTCCTATTATTAGTAATGTCCTTAACGACGATTATTGCTTCTGGTGTTGCACTCGATTTCGATAGTGAGTATTGATATTTAATTACACTTTTCGATTGATCTCTACATTTGGGCCACTCATACAGCGCTCGGCAATCAAATAACGCAAACCCCGACTAAACACACAAACCCAGACAAAACAACATCTAAAAAATTTATATCGCAATTCTTTATACATGTTATTTTAAATTAAATTTCGTGTTCCGACTGAACGCAAGATTGCAATTCAATTATTTGTTAATTTAATTCTTATTTTGTGCGAAAGACAACAAAAAATTAATCCAAATTAGATTCAAAACAATTTCAGTGAATACTGCAGTAAATCGCTGACAATAACCGTAAAATCGGTACTATTTTTCGCGCTTCTCATCGATTCTCTCGCTTTCAGTCGATACATACAATCAGTTCTTTTGTGTCTAATCAGCGATTTAGTGGAAATATATATTTTGCCATGGCTAATTTTAATTCAAGGCTTAAAACTATTTACTTTGAACGGGAAGGACGTATTCGGTGAAAAAAGTAATAATTGCTTATAAAAACATTTTCTGACCTAAAAATGAAAGTTATTAAGCCTTCTATAGGCTGTAATCGATTTAATAAAATAATGACAACCATATCGTTCGGCTGTTATTTAATCAGAAACTCTGATCCGAAAAGTTTTGGCCGAAAATTCTATTATTGATCGCCAGCGCGGATAGAGAGGATAGGGAGGATAGGGAGAGCACCGAATGGTTCGGATCAATAGCGCCGATAAATTATCAGCGATAACAAGGCTTTTATTTGATTACCAGTTTGTTTGTATACATCAAACTGAACACAACGAGGAGTGAGAGGAAGACAGAGGGAGACGGAGGAGAGAGACAGTCGAAGCCAAAGAGCGAGAGATAGAGCGAAAGTGTGGATAGAATTGATTTTTTATTAGCCGACGAGCGAGCGATAGCTCACCGTTTTTGACAATATATTGAAAAATTATCGCCGATTGCGAGTGAACTAAATGAACGGATTATCGGAGGAATGCCTTTCATCGCTAAATAGCATTTCTATTCACCCGATAGAGTAGTTCGTAATTCCATTGCAACTAAATTCACTGCAATTACTACTAAAAGCCAATGATTTATATTGAAAATTGCATAAGTAGTCGGTCGTGAGCGGCGAGGAGCTGGAGAGGGACGGGAGAGGAGAGGGGATGGGAGGGAATGGCAGTGGTCGGCGCATCGGTTTAAGGGAAACTGTTAGTGTTGTTTAGTTCAGTGATTGCGTGTTAGAGTCGCACACTTGTCGACTGGTTTTGTTGTGTAGATGTGATGTATAGTAATAATGGTTTGGTTCGGACACTAATCTAAACTAACGTATTCTTACAGTTATTTTCGAGTCTCGAGTGCAGCGCTGAGGCGCACAACCGACTCGACTGAATGCGTTTCGCTGTTTAGCGCTCAGGCGATGTGACCGAACTTGTAATGATTTGAAACGATATATACAATCATTTAAGTTGTGTCCACATCATTCACATCATTGAGAAATTGTTAACACAAACTGTTGGCATCACATACTCGGGCGGACAGGGAAAGCGATCGAATGAGTAGCGAATGAGTAGCGAATAGAGAGAAAAAACTTTTGCCGAACTCTAATTCTAAGTCACGTTTCGGCTTTCAATTTGAATGAATGTGTGAGGAATGGAATGAATAGATAGCGATACACAACAGTAGGTCTCATATAATAAAAATAAAGTAAATTTATTTTTGATGCTCTGATAAGAGATAATAAATTTTCAATCAGACCTGTGCTAACACATCGACACACACTCGCAAACACATACGACTCGATCGCCAACGCATGTAAAGAGTTGTTTTGTGCGAGTCTTGTGTGCGAAAGAAGATTTAGCGCAAAGAGAGAAATACTGGCAATTAGATTTAGGCATGGCGATTTCTGCAATAGTTTGACGTAATTGGCTCTAACGATAGGCCTCTAATTTGCAAGTTTGGCGCCGATCGGCGAAAATGTGTTTTGCATTTTCGTCGCATTAAATCATATTAAGGCTCTAATTGCGAGTTAGTCTACACTACAATTAGATCGTACGCCCGGCCAATGATCGCGCAGAACCAACACAGCATTCGGTGCAGCGGCAGGTACTGGCGGTTTGCGCGCAAGTAGCGCATCGAACGCGAAATTTGTAGCGACTTTTCGCTCTACTCTAGCGATACGTTTTGGGTTTCAGTTAATTCAAGTCATGGTTAGCGTATGTTTTAGTTAGTCTTCAGCAAACTTTTATTAAATTATATCAGAGTTAATACCAGCGCTGCATCTACTGCTGCTGCTGCTGCTGCTGCTGCTCCTACTACTACTACTACTACTACTGCTGCTACTGGTGCTGCGATGTTAGTTTAGTGAAAGTAAATTCCTTTTCAATGCGAAAAGTCAGTCTCTCTTTCCTAACTACTTGTGTTTAGCCTTTTATGCGAAACTCTTCGGCTGCTCTCTCTCTCTCTCTCTCTCTCTCTCTCTCTCTCTCTCTCTCTCTCTCTCTCTCTCTCTCTCCCCTCTCCCTATCTGGCAAAGCCATGAGTGTTGGTCTGGTTTGCAGTTCGTGATGAAGAGCACAACAAAATTATTCCGTTCTTTCAATTTTCTAACTCCTTATCTAATGAATTGTGATGTTTCTCATGGATTGAGAGTTAGAGTCGAGAAAAAAAACTGTAAATCAATTTTGATCGTCGAAGACATGACTGAAATATTTCTCGTTTTAACTTTAATTATTTCGACTTTATTTCGATATATATTTTTCTATTTTATCAAAATATATATACACTGTCTGTAGAAAAATGTGTTTCCGAAAAAATATTATTTTTTCGGATAAATCTTACTTTTGAAAGCAAAGTAAAGCTCCAAAAGTGAGGTTTTGGTGCCGAGAAAAGTAAAAAAGATTAAAAACATGGCTTCATATACAGTGTATATATCTTATTGTATATGACTTATATATATTTTTTATCAAGAATATTATTTCTAATTTTTAACTGAATTTAAACTTCTCAGAAAAACAAGTCATGTATGCCGTGAGTAGTAATACCTTTCAAATTAAATGAATATAAATCACATGAAGTTAAAAGAAAAATTCGCAAATTTGCGAATCAAATCAGATTTAAATGATATGGAAATTCCCTCCTTCTCTCTCTCTCTCTCTCTCTCTCTCTCTCTCTCTCTCTCTTTCTCTCTCTCTCTCTCTCTCTCTCCCAGCCTCTCTCATCATTCTCTTTATCCGTTTTCTCACTTATTCTCTGTCCTCAGAGAAAATTTAAGATAAAGTAAAAGAAAAGTTAGATTTTATTCGCATTCTCTTAAACTATATTCGCTTTATATTCGTATTTTATTTTATTCGTTAAAAAGCATTTGCGCTATGAATTCAAATGTTAAGAAACGCATGAAATATCATAAATATATCGAAATAGAAAATTCTTTTAAAAGAGAAATATAACTGTTTATACTGTCAGCCGATTCGAGTCTCGCATTTTTTTCGCCTAACACTCGAGCCGTTTCACAATTCAATTGATATGATTCGCATGATTTCACGCATCAAATAAGTTATCAAATAAGTTACGATCAACTTATGTATAATATACTGGATTAATGTCAACCCATTGTTCACAACTCATTCATTTGAGCGAACCTTTAAATTCACTTTTGCCGACAATTCCGTTGAATTTTTTAAATGCATATAATGTTTGAAATCAGTACTTTATCATGAATATATTCTTTATGTTATTAAAAATGAAGAATATTGATACTTTATTTAAGAATATATAAAATATATATAAAGAAAATTTTTCAATTCAATTATAAAAAAGAAGAAAATTAGATTTAAATAAAATATAAAGCATAATGTAGAATTACATAACAAGAAAAATAGTTATCCAGTAAAAATCATAACAACAAGAAAAAAATTGTAATAACATACATAAAAATAAAGTAGCATTAACCCTACTACATCGGCTGAACCATTCAAAAATCAATTTTATAAATATTAAATAAAGAAATCTAATATTCTGTTTAAGAATTTTTTAAACAGAGAATAAAAATTGTATCACTTTATCACTTATGCCATTAGTGATGAGAGGGAAAGCGGTTCTCATTTGTATCGCAAACGCAGTTTTATTTCCTCAGACATTATTAGCATACGTTGATTGTACAGTATAATGTGTCGGGCGCTCGTATGCCATCATGCTACTGTGCAAACGAGAGCGAGCAGCGTTCGATACATCGGTGCTCTATCTGTATGTACGGGTGCGTGTGTGTGCGTGATAGAGAAGGTTTAGGCATGAATATTTTAAAACACTGTTGTTAAGCCACCGTTTTTCTAGTTGAGCGGTACAGCGATCGTATGATTTCAATATATGATTAGCTTATTATCGAAGAACGTAAACACGAGTTATCCTTTCGATACGCTTTGCGTTAGTAGTCGTCACAAGCGATGCAGCGATCGCTGCGATGGCTGACAAATGCGTTAAATTGAAAATTTTCACTACTTTTCCCCGTCTTTCAAGATTTCACTGCAGATTTTCACTCTTTAGCAAACAATTATTTAAGAATGTATAAAATTTTTCCTTGCTAAATAGTTTTCAACAGTTTAAATATTGATTATCGACAAACAATGTGATTCTCTCCAAACAGTTTTTCGGCAAATATTTCTTTGAGAAAGAAAACAAGCATTTCATCAAAAAAGAGAGAAATAATGTATTTTAGATATATTTGATATATTCGTCGAACAGAAATCGATATTATTTTCCTCCCGTTCTTGCGATACGATATTTAAAAAGACAAGAGAAACGTGAAGTAAACGTGAAGTGAGTGTTAGTAGTGTTAGTGTTAGGCTATTCGGGTGTTTCGAGTGACGCTCGAAAATATTTATCATCACTCGAGTGAAGGAATAAAGCGCTCGAAACACAAAAACCCAAACTCCGAGAGACGGGCAACGACTCGCTCGGCGGGAATGGCAGCCAAAAACGAATCAATCAATACATTCGGTTCGGTTCGGGTCTCGCGCTTTGAAAAATCGACTCAAACGTAGAAATTCTTTTGTCTAACAATCAATTAATTGGATCTAAAAAAGAATATTGTTTTTTATTACTCCTATATATTAACCAATAATGTGTGTAATATATAATAAATTGAATTGATTTTCACACAACACACACATAGACACACACAGAGACACACAGACAGACGTACACAACCAGTGAGAGAATGCGGTGCCGGAGCGCTGCTGCGGCGCAAAACTCTCAGCGCCGATAAGAATCGGTGTGGTATCGGAACCGGCGGTTCAACGAACCCGTGGCTTCTCTCTCCTGCTCTCTCTCTCTCTCTCTCTCTCTCTCTCTCTCTCTCGCTCTCTCTCTCTCTCCATCTCCTCTCCCATCTCTCCCTCACCACTGCCGGGCCTAACATATGAGGAATTGAGAGACTGTCAGCGATTGTGCTTTTATTCGAATTGATGGTATGCCTCCTCCCGTCCCCTGACTGCGAGGTCGGCCCACTTTCGGATCATTTGCGCCGCACACGCAGCGCGCTCTTCGGCACAGCCATCATCACTCACCGGCTTTCCTAATACGACACCCAGGGATGCCGAGCCGTATCCCGAAGCCATTCATTCCTATATTTCTATATTTGCGCACAAAATCAAAACGTCGGCTCAATCTCGCGCTTCAATCAGTCTTTTCCAATACTTTTATATCTTATATATATATTTATATACAATATATTGTGTATACTATACACTCATCCAACACAACAGTCTATTAATAAACATATGAATTATTCGATTTCGCTCTCAATAACTCTTTTCCTCCCCTTTTGTTCGCTGTTTCCCCCAAAAACATAACAACAAGTTAGTCGAGAGAATGGAATTCGAGTTTTTCTTCTCTTCGCTGTCTCTCTCACTCTCTCTCCCCTTCTCTATACAGTACTTACGATTCCATGCATTCCATACATTTCACTCATTGTTTAACACAATCATTGTTTTTGTCGCTTTTTACCTTGCTCATTGCTCGCATCCTTTCAGCTTTTTTTCTCGCTCTCACTCACTGTCTCTTGATTTGTCGAAAAAAATCACTTGATTTTCATTATCAGTATTCAAGTCGAATAGAATTCGATTTTTCAATTCGAAACCGATTTTTCGATTTCTTATTTCGCGATTTCTTTTGCCTGAAAGACAAACAAAACGCCAAAAATAGAGAAAAAATTTGAGAGAATTTCAGCTCTAATTTTGATGTCATGTTATTCGCACTCAATGTTTGTCTGTCTTTATAAATGTTTGAGAATTTCTTTCGCGAAAACGTCGGTTGAGTTCTTACAGTTCACTCTCGGGCTATCACTCTTCACTCCCAGTTTGCTATCAAAAAATAACTTCAATTTATTATTAAATTATATATATTTTTAAACATAAGTTTGCTTTTATATATTGGATTAGATTAAAGCCGAAAATTTGATTACAAGACAACTCACACACAGAAAAAAGTTTTCCTCCTTTTTACTTCTCTCGGTCTTGTTTAGCCGAAATTGCATTCTTTTCATCATTTTTTTTATTTTAGAAAAAATATATAATTTTTTCCAATTCTCTGCCATTTGTTTGTCGTTCGTCCAGACGAACAGATAGTTATTTAGTGATGAAAAATATTTTTCGCCTAAAATATAATTAATCTTTTGCTACGACAACAGTTGAATTCGTAATCTGTTTCTAAATATGTTATTCATCATTGAAATGATTGAAAAAAATCACTTATTATTATAAATAGATTTTCTATTTTCAAAGCAAATTTTGCGCTGCGATTCAAAACTGCATTTTCTATTCAACGGATTAGATGCAGAACTAGTTTATCGATTATTCAGATGTAATCCAAATAAAACTCATTACAAATCAGTCACTCATTAAATGCAATAATATTTAGTCGAAAGGCTAACAATGAAAAGTTTTGCCGGTATTTGGCGGATGAAAGCCGAGTCCTAAACAATATTTGTTACAAATATTTAGTTAAATTTCGTTTCGCGATTACAAAAATACAATTTCAATGTAAATTTTCGCACAAGAGCCTTGATAAACCCAAATTCAAATTAGATTCAAAATAATTTTCAATTCCATTAAATAACTGCGTGATATACAGTATACTTGAGTGTATTTTGTACAGTTTATTTTATGTATAAAAGTAATTTTTTTAACCCAAACCTATATTTTGTTTTTAATTCATTTTTAATATATAAATATTTTTTTAATCATTTATTTATTATCGAAAAGCACTTAACGGATAGACTGATGAATGCAATAACGAGTTCTTATTTTTTCATACGAAACAGAAATTACTAAAAGTTTTTTCATCTTTTAGTGTTTAGTGTTTATCAGTTTTCTTCTTCTCATCAATTTGATGATAAAACGAGATGTATGTTTATAATAGATTTTATCATGTTGAAAATGGGTTTCACTGTCGGAATGCTAGATATTTATGTCAGTCATGTTTGGAGCCGATGGACGTACAGACAAGTAATCAAAATAAAGAATAAAACCGAAAATATTTTTACATTACGAGTTCATTACGGATTTCAATTTGCTATTTCCAGCTTGAGAATTTATTTCAAGAAAATGTCTGTCTAAATTGCAATGTATTTTTCCTAAAACACATTAGATTGCTTGGTAAGAATTCTGCGTAATTCCATAAAGTATTACACTGTATACAATATAAAACTTGATGAGAATTTTCTTTTCTAAATTTTTTTATATAATGTAATAAATTTGAACTGGTTATTTATATAAAATAATTAAATATCAATATTAACAAGTAGCAGTAATAGTAGTAAGAGATTTATATATTATAATTATAATACTTAAATTGATTAAAAAAATAAAACTTGCTAATAAGGCATTGAAATATGAAACTACTGTATAAATTTCCAACATTACTCAACCTAATTTGAGTTTACATATAATATGCATAATATTTTAGAATATTACTAAATTTTAATAATAATAATGTAAGATTATTACTCTGTTGTTTATTATGAGTGTAATTATTCTATAATATGCTGTACTCTCTAGCGACAAATGTTCATCTTAAAATTTAAAAGAGCGTTTAAACTTCTAATGAGTTCTAAAATTAAATATAGTTTTGAATGCGAATGAAGTAGACCATTTAATTTACGTAAATTTATAAAATTGCTTGCTTATTGTGCTGGATTAATTTTAGCATTAATTTCTTAAATATTAATATTTATCAAAATTGTATTATAAGAGGATTTCCATTTGGCTGAGTGTTTAATACATGAGATTTGTTATTCAAGTGGATTATTAATTTATTTAGCAAAATAATCATAAAATTTAATGCCCTGTTTAATTTTAATTAGCTTTTTCTTTTGTTCGTTATAAATAGTACTGTATGTCAAGAGTAGCTTGGCATTATCTTTTATAATTATTCATTTTATTTTATATTTACTAAATAAAAATTTATATTTTAAAAATATCAATATTATGATTGATAAAAAATAACAAGAATTACAGCAATAAAAAATAAAACTAGAATGTCAACTCAGCTCTTGATTTATACCTTTCTAAAATTACATTGCATAACAGTATTTATAAAACAAACACTTAATAGTTGTTCAGCTCTTTGAGACTCTTTAAAAAGATTTAGGTTTTTGAAACTTTAGCGAAATAAAACGTTTTTATTATATCTGTTTTTACAAAGAACCAAGTTGGTTTTTAATTTGCGGAAATTTTATTACATATTCGGAAGAATTGAAATAAATTTCTTAAAAATTGATTTATGCAGATATCTCGTCGCGTATACTGTACAGTAAAGCCTTCGCTCGGCTTTAGTGTTGTTTTTATTGAATATATTGTGAATATAAACATCGGAATTGTCTGTATATTCAAAAACACAATAAATAGAGCAGTTATTGTACATAAGATCTGCGAAGAATAGTAAGCATTTTATTGTTAAATAAGCTCTCATTTAGTGCGACATAAAAAAGATTTTGGAGACAATCAGAACGAACTAAGAGAAGAGAATCTCTCGGAGAACACACGGAGAAGATGTATATACAGTATAATATAATATATAAAAAACAGTATTTTTATTATTAGTTTGAATGCAGAAGAGTAGCGAAACGGCAGCAAAAAAATGGAATTTTATTCCCTCTTAGAGTGAGTTAATGTTATTACGAGTAATGGATCGCTACTAACCATTAAATAAAACTCTACTCAAGCTATTTATTACCTCGTTTTCTATTCTGGTGATGCCGTATCACTCCTCCATGTGCCCGACTCTGCGTGTGTATGTGTGTGGTGTGTCTCCCGTTCCCCTCCACTCCGACGCTAAACCCCTGCAAACCTTTTTTAAAACCCAAAGCGACTGAGCGATGCGTTTCGGATATTTAGTTGAATATACTTTTCGTTCATTTACTTCATTTCCAACTCATTATATAATGTGGAGCCGAGAGAGGCATTCGTTCGCAACACAACACAGAATATTCTCCAGTATCCCATTGTGTCATTGTGTATGAGTGGCACTGCTATGTATTGGCATACATGAAAAACTAGAATGTTATATTTCCAAAAAGGAAGAAAAAACATAAAAACTCAGCTCTAAAGTCTCAAATGATGAAAAAAGCCTTAACTTTCGCTCTCTTTTATTTGTATGCAAATAATTTATAATATACTCTCACTCTTCTCCATCTCTCCCTCTCCAACCCTCTCGCACTCGTCAGCGCCGGCCTCTCTCTCTCCCAACCCTCTCACCAAATGCAAAGATCAGTTAATGAGGCTGAAAAAAATTCTTTAACTCCAAATGATAGTCTTTTTTACTCTACCTCTTCTATACGCGCTTTTAAAAGCTTATCATTTGAAAAGAGAGAGTAAATAGTTTTTTCTTTCACTCCTTTAACGATAGAAAAGAGCGAAAGTTTTCCTTCACTACACAAGTACTCGATTGGCTGTTCTTCTCGTTTGCCGTACAATAGGCCGGTTATGTCGTCTCGAAAACCGAAAATTCCTCTAATCGTACAGTTTAGTGCACTGTGTAATTATCAAAATAAAAGTATTTAATTTGATTGAATATCTTCTGCGTTTTTGAACTCTAACTTATATTCGAGTTTAATATGTTTTTACATCTAATGTGTTGTATATGTCGGTAAAGTGTGATTGCATTTGAGATCGTTTCGAATGCTATATACTGTACTATTTTTTGCATTTGCCTCTAATTTTGCACTAATTTTGGATCTTTAATTATTTTATACAAATATTTTATGTAATATATCAGAATATACAGTATATTAATTATCTAAATACATTAGCATACATAAAATACATTTGAGATATACCGTTATATAAAAATGTTTAACTTTGCTCAAAATTTATTTTAAATGGAATTTAGTTTACTTAAAATTATCAAGCAAAATTTAATCTAAAAATGATGAAATATGCAATATATAATACAGTATTTGTTACTTGTTTGCTTTTCTAAGACTGCATATTAAAAAAATTTTAGCAACAAAAATAATATTGGATTATAAACCGTATAAACAACACAAACAAAAAATTTCTTTAAAATAATATTAAAAACTGTAAGAAATAAATGGATTTTCATAGAAAATAATTAATGCCTTAAAACCAAAAAATAAAATAAGATTTGAAATAACGAGAAAAACAATTTAATCAATAGAGAGATTACTTAATATATCACAAAAAATGAAAAAATATATCACAAAAGTCGAGAGCTTTTAAAAATAAAGAGAGAAAACGAGAAAAAAACAATAAAATTAGATTTGATTGAAAAAAGTTAGGGAGAGAAGGCAATATCGCCCGGGTAGTTTGGGTTGGTATGGGTTGGTATGTGTGTTGGCATGGGTTGACACCCTTATTACGGGCACACGAGTGGCAAATGTGTGTTTCACAGTCCAGAGACTATTAGCGGTGACTGACTTTCAATCACTGTTTTCTAAATATATATATTTTTTCTGATGACTTAATAAAGTGAAAAAATCGAGAAATATATAAGAATTGGAAAATTTTTTCCAATTTTTTTCTGTTCTTTTACAGCGAAATATGAGTCCGATTTTTCAGCACCAAATTGAATGAAAAACTATTCTATTATATAAAATCATTTCATTTTCAACACAATATAACATTATATTTCAAATTTCATACTCAATACAACTCTTGCAGTTTTGGGAGAGAGAGAGAGAGAGAGAGAGAGAGAGAGAGAGAGAGAGAGAGAGAGAGAGAGAGAGAGAGAGAGA
>JAQIXC010002236.1:0-11546 GCA_034697605.1 Metabelba pulverosa
CCGGCGGCGAACGCGTCGGCGCCGCACAAGAGCTTTCTCACCGAAATCGAGGAGAAGTACGAGCACTGGCGGAACGGTTCGAATCAGCCGTCGGTCGACGCGTTTGCCGTTATTTTGCTATTGATTTCGGTTTCGATTCATTTGTTCTGAACTATTGTTTCGCTGATATTTTGGCTTTTGCTCGTGTTTTATTAAATAAGCATGTAAACTTATATTGCAAATTCAGTATTGATTAAACTTTATTCTAGTCAAATTTATACAGTGTATTGATTGTATTAATAAATTAATTTTTAGCTAAGCTTGATGATAATTTAATGTTTAAAATTTTATCTAAATATTTTTTTCTTTCATTGTTTAAATATTTTTATTTTTTGCTTTTAATTAAGCTCAAATATTTTAATTATTCACGCGTGTTTAATTATTCTACTTTTGTTCCATAAGGTGTGCGATTATGATGTGTTTTCGAAAATATTTTTGTGTAGTATTTGTCAAAATTTATTTAAAAATAAAATAAAATTATTTCTAAATATGTAATAATTAAAGAATTAATTTGAATTTAATAATTATTTCAAAAATATTCTAACTTATTAAGATTTAGGCAAGTTATTTTACAGAACAAACACCCCGAACATGACATTAAGAAAATTAGGTTGATAAAAATTATTAACATTGTTGCAATTAATAAGTGGCATAAACCCACCAAATATTTGCATATAAAAACAATAATTAACGAAATAAAAGTAAAAATTAATTTTAATTTCAAAGAGTATTAAATAATTTAACAAAAATTTCAAAAACAAAACATTTTGTCCTAAAAGTGTAAATAAAATAAAAAACAAAACTAAAAACTTTCAGTATATAAGGCAAAAAAACTTTTAGACAGATTCATTTAATAACATTTTACCATACTTAAATATTTCTATTCAATAAAAATACATAACATCACTATAAAAATGATCAAAGTAAGTTTTTCAAACATAATAAAATTTCTATTTTATACTGAATAAAATAAAATATCATTTTATACAATATAAAATATTATTATAAACAGTGTAAAAAACTTTATCCAAACTCTTAGGCCATAGTATGCGTATGCCTGATGTCGGCGGCGGTCGTCTCAGCGCAGCGACCATTCCTCGGCCTACCGGCCCTACGGGCACCAGTACTCGGCGTTGCGCCGGCAGCAGCCGGCCTACTGTACGCCGAACGGCCCGAGCCGTACAACTTCGGCTTCGACGCGGCCGACGAGTACGGCACCCAATGGTCGCGACACGAGACCGCCGACGGCAGCGGCGCCGTGAAAGGCTCGTACGGCTATAAGGACGCGACCGGTCTGTTCCGTACCGTCGAGTACGTCGCCGACGACGTGCACGGCTTCCGCGCAAACGTCCAGTCGAACGAGCCGGGCCTCGTCAGCCACGCGCCCGCCGCCGTCAACTACCACGTTGCCGGCAATCGGAAATAAGTATTTTTTGACGTAATTATTGGTATTTTTTTATTTTGTATTTTTAATGCATGTTTAATTATTTTTGTAAACAAAATTTTGTATCTTGATACATTTGTTTTTTTATATTTTGTAATATGATAAAATATATTTTATATAGTATATTTTGTTTTGTTTAATCGAAATTATAAATTATACATTATAATGCATTTATTTTTATATTTGAGCAATGTATAAAATATTATTGTTAGCATGTATTATTATGATTAAATGTGAGCTAAATTGCACTGTATATTTTAATTTTTCTTATTATGCTATACTACAGTATTAAAGTTTTATATATGTTAAGCGTTGCAGTTTTTAATTTGGATTGATTTGTATCTTGTCAGTTTTGTCACTTTCATCAATCAACTTTTTTATACTTGGGAATTTGGGTCAATCACCCGACATTCTGTTGAAATTGCTACTGTACAGTATCTCGAATCAATTAATTTTATACCATTAATTTGTCAAAAATGATGATCTTGATACAATTTACGTTGCCGTCAAAATATTTTTATTAAAATGTCCATTGTACATTATTAAACAATACAATATAAATTAGCAATTTATGATGTAAACAATTCGTAATTCAGCAATGAAAATTTATCAATATTATTTAAACATGTTCAAAATGTTTTTTAAGTGCATAATTGACCGCGATTTTATACTGCATAATAACTGTATAGTAATTAACTACAATGCACATATTTTAAGTAAAAAAAATCCAATTTTACAAAGTTTATTTTTTTGTTCTCACAATTTATGATTGGTATTAATTTTAGTTCAAAGATGTACTGAATAGTAAACAGAAAGAAAAATTACTTGTTTAACTAATGAAAAAAATGAAGTAATTCTCAAAATTAGGTCTAGCCAATAACTAGTCGCAAGTTTGCATTTAAGCATGCTATTACTTCACACACATAAACAAATAGAAAAAAAACTTTGATTTTAAATCGAAATTTCAATTTTAGAATCCTTGACATGAAAACTGTATTATTTTGTCAATCTATAATTTAACAAGTTTTTTTTTCTATTAGCACGCAGCGTCTGTGCGCCCAATACTGTTGTGCAATGTACAGCGCAATTTTTTTTTATTTATTTTTGTTTCTGTGTAAAAATCGCATTTTTTGAGGATAAACTAGATATTTTCGAAATTAATGCATAAAAACATAATCAAATATTTTGAACACATCTTGAAATGTAGTTTTTTGCGCAAATATTTTTAAAGTCATTATTTATCATGATTCTTTTTTTTCTTGATAATATTTCTGGTTTTTTAGTTGAATTTTATCAGATTTATTCTGGGTAATTTTTGGGATATTTTTAGCTGCTTTCTGATATGTTTATTGTTGACACAAAAAATGAAATTTAATTTAAAAAATAATTTAATTAAAAAAATTATTTTATTAAAAAATGCTTTTATATAAATAAAATTAATTATAAAAATAATCTTACTTTAAGTAAAATAGGAAGGCAGTTTTTACATAAATTAACGCTGACGTGCAGTTTAAGCATTGCAGCATTTTAATCAGTGTATAGTCACAATATTTTTGTTGTTACTAATTGATTCGATATTAAAAATAAACATGTAAAAATAAATTTAATAATGCAATTGACGTGTAAATCCATTAAAACTTAATTATCTGTGTAATCGCTTTTACGTACACAACGCAAAAAAATTGTACAGTATATTCTACGCAAAATTCAATGCCAAGCATTAATGTCAGAAAATTATATATTAATTGTTTCAGCAATCATGTGACGAAATCGCAGCATGCTTAAAAATAGCGACTTCGCATAACACATATTGCCAAAACAAGTAACATGTTTAAAGTCGCTCATTATAAATGCCTAACAACAGGTATAATTTAGATTCTTATTATTTATCCCCTTTTTGGTTTTGTTTCAGAAAAAATTACTTTCTTATTTTAATCTGATAAAATTACCTTAATTGAAATGCGAATTGCTGGCGCCAATAAGAGTACCATGCTACTTATTCTGAGAATAATTTTGCTTTACTGAATTACTCGATTTGTCGATTATTTGAATTTTTCTTATTATAAGGTATTTTTATTTCTAAAGCAAGTTTAGTTTTTACCTGTAGCTTTAACCTTTTCTAAGAATTTTAACATTATTATGTTGAAAAAATATTTTTTAAAATTATCCTAATTATATTAGACATATTTAGAATTTTATTTTATTATTATTAAATAATTTTAAACTTGCTTAATTTACGTCACAATTACTAACTTATATAAAATAATATACAGTATAAGTTAAAAAATATTAAAGTAATTAAATAATTTGTTGAAAATACAAATGCTATATAAATATAATCATACTAATAATTTTTTGTTGAGCTTTTATCATGCAATTAAAATAAAATATTTCAAAAATTAATAAGTGATTCTAGAATATGATAAAAACAGCTTAAAATTCAAGTCATATACATAAACTGTGCAAAATCGTCAGCTTTCAAACTAAAAAGAGTTGATAAAACTTTTATCAGGTTTTTAGCCTGTTGAAATAAAAACATTTTATAAAAGATAAAAAAAAACCTAATCTTGAAATTTCAATTTGAAACGAAAATTGCATTGCTAAAACATGAAAACTTTCTATAAATACAATGTCCAAAATATATACAGAATAACTTAATATTAAGAAAAACAAAAACCTATTAACGTAAGCAAAAGTGCGTAAAATAATTGTTACTTAAAAAACATAATCAGAAATCAACACAAAATCTGATTCATATGAAAAAACTACACCCATTCTCATAAACACAATTTCACCACTCTATTTTAATAAGTTTAAGGTTAACACAGCAGAAATACTTTCCAGTTACAATTACATGACACATGCCAAACAATGGCACCGAATTAACATTCGCAATAATAAACTTATTTACGAAAAATCGCAAAAACAATATTTTGCAATCCATTGCAAAACACATACACAAAAAATAATACTTGATTAAACAAGAACAAAAATAATCGAGAATTATTGATCTAATAAAAACATAACATTCGCAATCAATACCAAAAATATCAAGAGCAAACATTTAGTTTTCGGTTATATGCATACTAATCGGAAAGTTACTGTGCAAATAAGTTTTTAACCGAGAAATAAAAGTTTGAAAAAGTTTTTCGCAGATTTCCTAATACTTCATAAGTTGTTAGCATTTTCTTCTCACTCCACACACCAGTCCTTGAATTGCATTTAATTTATACAAACATATAGTTAAGTAAACTCTCTCCCGATCTCTCTCTCTCTCTCTCTCTCTCTCTCTCTCTCTCTCTCTCTCTCTCTCTCTCTCTCTCGCTCTCTCTCTCTCTCCACAGGTCTCCTAATTGCGAGTTTGCATTAGAAGAACAGGTTTTGCAAGAGTTATACAGTATATCCAAAACATAAGTTAAAAGTATTTTTTTTTACGAAATTCTCGTTTGCAATGCGATTCATACACTCGTCTCTACCGAAAGCCCCCCGAAATGTAATGATCGCCTAAATGACTGCTCCAATGCTCAGTACATAAAACTTCTTCTACACAGTGTAAATTTATATTGTATGCGCCGAAGTCGTTCGAGAAAGCGAATTGCCAGTTTCTCTTCGATATTTTTCAACACACATTATTCAATAAAAGTTTTTTTCTGTGCAAACCTTGAATTTTTTATTTCGCTGTTTTATATTTAATTCGTGAGTTCGTCCGTTTAATTAGCCAGATAGATTTTTGTCATCAAGCTTGTTGAAGTCTTTGTTGAAAAGAGCACTGTATAAATATAAGTCAAATTGAATTTTACACAGTATATTTATCTGATGTTTATGTGTGAGTGACTTATCGTCAAAATATTTTTATGCATACAATCGATTCGTACACTATTTACTCTTTTTTCAAAAATTAATCTGGTTTATTTGTTTTCATTGTAATCAATTTGTGTCGACACTTATGTGAAGTACTGTGTACAATTTAATCCGCAAATTACACTATTTCAACACCGAAAATTATACTGGTTATTAAGTGCGGGATTTGTGCGGAAAAAGTTTGTTTTGTGCGAAAAGTTTTTGGAAAAGTTTGCAATAAATTTATGCTTTGGTTTTGCGGCGCGAAGACTACTTAGTTTCACCATGTTCGTTTTGTTTACAATCGAGAATTTGTTCTCGGACAAGGATGACCGAGATGACTGCCTGGGCGATGAGGCCGGGGATGAAGAGGACGATTATGATGATGAGAGCGACGACTTAACCGACTTAATGGAGTTGATCGACAAACTCATTCTCGAACCCATCGCCGTTGCGCTCGACTTTCTCCAGGATATCAACGCCAATGTGATTAAAAAGTCATACTTTTTGTGCTAAACAGTAGCAAGATTAATTTTTCACCGTGAAAACTTGATCAACACAAGTTGATCAACATAAGTTTAACATGAAAACTTTCTCATCTAGTAACATTGGAAACACCGAGTCGTTTCTTTTTTGATTCATTTTGATCTTGCTAACAAGGCTTTCAAGTGGAAAATTTGTTTGATATTTTAGTTTTGTTTTTTAATTTGTGCAATGGTTTTGATTTTTTCAATTTTTTGCATTTTTAGTCAATTTTTGTGAATTAGTAAAACATTTTTTGTTTTTTAATTATTCGTAATTTTGTCTTTGATTTCTATATTTTTCATTGATATTATGATTAATTAATTTTTAATATAAATAGTTTTATATAACTATAAATATCATCGCTATTTATTTATTAGTTCAGCAAGCATATTTGTTTTAATTATTATGTGATTAAATTATTACAATTATACTGTATTAATATTTATGAACTAATAAAATATAATAATTATTTTGTATAAATTTGAGCAATTTTTTATGCATTTATATTTTATTAATTTATTTTATTTATAATTACACTCATTAACCCAGATCAATTGCAAAAAAAGTTCAATGATAGCTTATTAGCAAGTCTAATTGGAAAAGTTGCTAAAAATAGACTTCTAAGAAATTCAGCAAGCCTAAAAATTACCACAATAATTAATTTAAGCAATGCACTGTCTAAAAATGTCTAAAAAGAAATTAATAATCTGGTACTTGAACTCGGAGAAAATGAACTGGATAGAAAAGTGAGAAAACTGGATACGCTTTCTGGTAAACCTGAAATGCCATTCAAATAAAAGTACACAGTATAAAAAAAATATTCGCTGACATTAACCGTACAAATCAAGTGCCACTGCATTCGTGCCAAAGGAAAAAATAGTGGAAATACATAATTGTTTTCTATTTACTAGAATTTGTTTATACTGTATAGTTCCTTGACTTAAAAAGGAAGAGCTGTCTACCATGTACTCTGGATGAATAGACAAGCTGATTTCTTATATGGGAGTACATAAATCTTTTTAACTGTCACTTAATATTGAATTACAGAACAGTTTTTTATTTAATTTAGTAACTACCCATCCAAACGATCAGTGTAGTTTTTTGACCGCAAGCTATTGCATAACTGTATTTGCATCAATTTGATCTGTGTAAGAATATGAACAAATAATATACAGCAACATGCATAAAATTAACAACATGCATAAACTTTTTAATAATTTAGCTTTATATACATAATAAGTTTTAACTAGTTTATAATTTAGTTAATAAAGATTATTGTAGTGTATAAAAGCTAAATCTAAATGGTAAATTAATGCAATTATTTGGAAGAGATAAGACCTGTCTTATATTCGGGCATAAACGTGCTTAACTGGATTTTATCATGGAAAAATATTTTTGGTTTTTTTTGCACAAAAATAAATTCGTTTTCAAAACCAAAAGTTAGCAAAAGGTTTTCGCATTTAATGAAAACATTTCGCATTATTTTCCTTCTATACCATTCAAAATCGTGTGTACGTGGTGACAGGTTAGATTTGTGCATGTTTGTTTCCTTACCAAATAATTAATCGTGTTTTTGTCTGAGCGATAATTAATTGCGGTTTAATTGGTTTATGTTTCAAATAATAATCAAGTTTTAATTTATTTAAAATAAATGTATAAATAATTTATTATTTATTTTAAAATTTACCTTTATACCGGTATTAAGTCGATAATTAATGTATAATTTATCAAGATGGAAATAAATATTTGCAAAAAATTTAAATTAAAAGTAAATTGGTGGAAAAATTGAGATGTACTATTCTCAAATTCTTATATTAATATATTAATAATTATATTATTTATATATTAAAACTTACTTCCTGATAAACAACATGCTAAAAGTATTTCTACAAAACAAATACATCATAAAAATTTTTGCAATGAATAAACATCTATGTTAAAACGCGACAATAATTTAGCATCACACAAAATAAACCTACTCATAAAATTCTTTGCAAAAAATTCATAATTAAAAAGCATTTTTTATCCTTAATTTCACGCACAGAGAGCACACAATAAAATAATTAGTAAATTTTGTTAAAGAAAAACAAGTTGTTATTTACGAAATTCGCATATTCACACAGTAGATTAATTACCGGAAAAAAAATTACTGTATAGTCACATCTTCAAAGTCACACCAAATATCATGCAAAAATAATGTGAAAAACATATTTATTATTCATGTTTATTGTAGCTATTGTTGACAGCGAGAATAATTAAAAAACAAACATGTTTACCGAAAAAATCCGCAATGTGAATATGCATTTGGTTTACGTGAATATCATGATTAAAAGAAATGTGCGTGTTTAAAACAACAATGTGAAACCACACAAAATAACTATGAAAAACAATGAATATAAAATAAATATAAATAATACAAAAATACAAAAATAAATACAAAAATAATAAAATAAATACAAAAATAATAAAATAAATAAAAACAAAACGATTTTCGTATAGAGAAAGAAATATATCTATTATTTGTGCAAATATTTTACTGTTTGACACAAAAGATATAAACTGTGTATTCTATCCGCTATTATCCAGTATAGTCTCCAATGGATCGGAACGGTATGCGTATTGAGCGGAGGGGGCAGTCGAGTCACGCCAACCCCCGCCGAGACCCGTGACCCACAAGCGGGTGCTCTTCACAATGGGATTATTGAATTGTAAATTTTCGATCGGCGCAAAATAGACAATTGAATTGAACTGTGTTATTTTTGCTGCGCGCTTTTAATCAGATTTCGGCGCACATACAGCCCGAGTCATCAATCACGAGGCCCGGGATGTGTGCGGCAATGCCGGTGCGATCGGTTTATATACTAATCAAAAGTATTAAGTATTTTATTTCGTGGTTAAGCGCAGGGGACGGGAGGGGGAGAGCAACCGATATTTATTGTTTTATACAGATTAATGCGTTTTTGCTAAACAATTGAATGTTCTGTGTAAATTATTTGCTAGATTTGTGTCATACAATCAATCGATAAATTAGTTCGTGATAGTTTTCCATTCGATATTAGTCAGCCTATTTTGCATCTTGATAAGAAGCCGGACATATGTGCGGATTGCAATGATAATTTTTCGATTAAATATACAATGCAGATTTATTTTTAATACACAGTAGTAAGATCATTTGTCGTGATACTTTAAGTTTTGCAGCTTTATAGTTTTATAAAATGCATAATTTTATATGCATAATGTTTTTTAAATATCTTTTGAAAAAAATTAAACAATTTACACTGACACATAAATATAGAAAGGTTTACATTATAAAATATCACTGATAATATATTTTTTAAATTCTGTATTTTATTTATCATGTTCAAAGTTATGCAATCGTAGTGTGCTACAGTAGATGGCGTCCTTTATTAAAGTAACAGGTAGTTGCAATTTCAACAGGTTTATGTCTAATTTTTAGTTAACAGCTGTATTTTGTGTTCACGGATTAAATTGTTTAATGCTTAAATTTGTTTGGAAAATTTTAATTTAATTTAATTTAATTTTTTATTTATTAACATTGTATAAAAGATAAAATATTTACTACATTTTAACTGTAGTTTTGTATTTCTTTGAATCTTGATTGATTTTTACTTGATAAAAAGATATTTTCAAGAATAAGCGTACAATAAACATTTCTAAATTATATTTCTAACATGCCGAATCGTTTATCAGGAAATAAATTTAATTAAAAATTAGAATTTATTGAGAATTCAGATATGATCAAATTTGTAAATTGACATTGTAATTTGACATTAAATAAAAAAGCAATATTTTATTTCAACAAAAATCGTACATTATAAATTTTACCTTATTTAGCAAATAAAATCAAAATTTTACAATGATATTTCAAATAGTTTTCCCAAACAAAAATTATAATTTAGTATTTTAAAATTATGCTTGACAGGAAAGTTACATTGACTTTTGATTGAAAGGAAAAATTATTATATCTTGATATTTAATTTGATAACCAAAAATATATTAATACTATCTGGTAATTAATAATGATACTTTCCTTAATTTATTACGGAAATTGATAAATGTTACAATATAGATTATCTGTGCATTAGATTAAACATAATTTTAGATATAACTTAAAAATTTTTGTTAATTAACTAAAAATTTCTAAAAATATAAAATATTAAATATATTTTTTAATAACTTTCATATTTGCATATATATTGAAATCAATAATTTATATTTTATACAGTAAGAATTTAATATGTACAGTATAAATATTTATTAACTGGCATATATAATTTGCATATTATTTTAGCAAAATATATTTTACAGTTTAAAATTTATGCAATTAAACTGTTTCACATAAAATTTTGACAAGATCAAGCCGCAAAATAAATATAAATGCTAATTTCTCAAATAGGTTTAACCGTGCAATTTTGTGTGATAAAATGCATTTTAAAATAACAAAAATTCTTTATTATTTTACACAATTGGTTGTAAAAATTCCTCAATTTTTGCCAATAAATAAAATCTTTTGAATACAAGCTATTGTTATGGCTATTGAATAGCGAAAAAAACAGAATGCTTTTTGTGCGAAATGAGCGCAAAATTTTGATCAATCAAAAATAAAGATAATTTTACCATGAAAATTATTGTAATTTCATTTGCCATCCGGACATTAACTTTATCTAGATGCAAACTATATCGGTGCATCTTCGAATTTAATTTGTAAATAAACTATAATTTTTAGTTTTATTTAAATTGCGTTTTTATTACTACTGTGTAAACTAAATTATTGCATTGTAATTTTTTTTATAAAATTTATTTTTCTTATTTATTCTTATTATCTTTATTTATATAATTAGCATTTATACAATTATTATGTATTTTGTTATAATTTATAAAATAATAATAATGTATTTTATATATTTATGCAATTAGTATTATTAATTATAATTTTATTTAAAAATAATTAATCTTGATTAAAATTAATAAAAATAAAATTTTTAAAAATTGAAACTATTAATTATTCTACTATACTATAGATAATCAAATTTATATTAATTTATCTTAATTTAAATCATGTTAAAATTATATTTATATTAATAATGTTTTTATTAATAATTTTTAGGAATAAAAATAGATATATTAATTGAAAACAGATCTAATTAATTTTTAGATTAACATGAAAATTTATTGACCTGATAATTTAAATTAGAAATTAATCAATTTAAAAAAAAATAAGATATAAAAATAAAATGTATAAATTTTCAAATCAAACTAAATTAATCAATCACTTATTCGCGTCAAAGACAAGTGCCAAATATTTATTTTATTTCAATTAATCTTGTTTAAATAAAACAAAAAACAATGCAAACCCAAAACAAAATTACAAACCTACAATTAAACACAATAAAAAACAAAACACACTGATAAAATCTACAACTGTAATGACAAATTGTTTTTAAAAAATAATTAAATACTCAAACCTAAAAAAAGTGTCGAAAAAATATTCATGGCATTATAAATTATTCATGGAAAATATTGAAATCTGAAACAAAATATGAATATCTAATTCACACAGATAAAATTTACGGCATCTCATCTACAAGTGCCGACAAACCGCCAAAACAACCGGTAATTCCGGGCCTACAGAGAAACACATGCTCATTTTAATGCAATCTATAGATGCATATATATA
>JAQIXC010002237.1:0-11543 GCA_034697605.1 Metabelba pulverosa
TGCAGGAAAGTCTACTGTGGGTTATGCCTGAGCGCGACCTCTAGACGCTCTAATCAATTCGCTGATCCCTAACGCTAAAACAGCTGAGGGGTCTTATCGTAATGGCACTACGTTTTTAAAGTGCCGCGGCTATAACTGAATATATTTGTTTATTATTAATCTGCGAAAGATGGCGAGACCCGTCAATTATTATATAATTATTTTCTCGACATATCAACAATTCGTAGATATAGTATCGATATTAAACTCAATATCTATTAATTATTAAGTTATATTATAAATTTATATAATAAATAATAATTAAAAATTAGAAAATATATCATAGCAGCGAAAGTAGTCAATTGTAAATAATTTCCAACACATAAACCCTATTTTCTTGGAACTAATTTGTTCAATCAAGGACATGAGCTATATACATTTAATTAAATTTAAATATTAGTATTAATTTATGAAGTAATAAGAATGTTAGAAATATCGTTTTTGAATTTAAAAAATCAGCATTAATATAAACTTTTTCGGTAAAACATTTTTATTAATAAATAAATATATTTTTGAGATAGTAGTCAATGTATAAACAAATAATTAAATAAACATTAAATATAATATTACGTACATTTCAATTATGTAAAACAAACTTAAATTCTAATTAAGATTAATTTTATAATTATTTCAAAAATAAATATATAATTAAGAACAATTATTTGATAATTTGACTTGTTATTTCTAGATATAAATGTCAACGATCAACACATAACAGATAGTCGATAACATTTAGAAATAATTAATCAATAGGTCGAGAACATAATAACAATGAGCATTATATAATTATTGATTATGTTGTAAAATGTTAGAAGATAATTAAATAATAAATTATTATATTTTTGAATAACAATATTAATGAAAATCTATATAAAACTGATTTTTTATATTACACAAGCGTAATTATATTGTTTTGCGTATACTTAGTAAATAATTTAATTACTACGTTGATAATAGTAGATTGTCGATTATACGCGACTGGTATTTATGGAGGCATTCCTGTGCACTACCACCAGTTGAACCAGCTGCCGATAAAATAGACCGTTACCGCCGCCATAACTACTATACCGATTTCACACCATGCCATGCCCACCGCCACGGCCGGTAGTGTGGCCACTTCGCCTTTTATCACCGCGTCGGCCACAATTAAAACGCCAATCGCCACTCCGTCGTATACCATGTTGTAATTTTTGTTTAATTCCTTTGTAGCATTTATTTCAAAACACATTTATTATTAATTACAGTTTTAATTTATTTTATATGTTTGCAAGTTGTGTTTATAAATTTTTTATTTATTTTTATTTACAAATAATAAATTGTTTTATAAATTATTTATTAAGAAATTGTTAACCCGATTTTTAAACTTGATTTTTTAAAATATTATTTGAAATACTTACAGAAAATATGCTCAGAAAATTATTTAGTAGTTTAATTTATACTTCTACTTGTTTAACGTTATTAACAATTTGGTTTAACTAATTTATTTGATAATAATGAGTTTATATTCTTGCCATAAAGGAATTTTAACATACAAGGTTAAGCTAGCAACTCAACATTAAAATATGTTTTAATAATAAATAACAGGAATTGCTAGTCATATTAAATTAATGAGAAAAACATATATATCTATAAGCTATTTTCAAATATTTAAAATATTATCAAGTATATTATATAACTAATTAAAAATTTATTATTAAGCAGTTATTTTAATTATTACACACTAAATTCCATCGTTACAAATAAAATTATTAGAATTTTAAGCATATATTTTATACATAATATGCATTCATTATTCATTTATTTACAATATACAGACAATTATGCCTAATTACGTTTTACTGTATATAGTTTTTATAAAAAATTAATTTATAGTTTCATATTAATTTATATGAATTTTTGTTCTTTTAATTGTTTTACAAAATACCAGCGATAAGTAAATTAATATCTAAAACAAAAAATATAAATTTTAAAAATTGTTCAATTTATATAATTGTTTAATAATAATATACCTCATAGCATTTAAATGAATTAATAATAAACAATTTCCAACATGAAAAACCAATATTTCGTTTTGCAATTTTCTCAAATAGTAAAATTATCTAAAATAGTAAAAATAAAATGTTTATTTTAATTTATGAATATATGTTTACAAACTAATTTTACCTACCTTAAACTTAATTTTTAATATTGAATATATTTTAAATTTGGAAATTTTTTGAGAATATAAACAATATTTTACATATAATTGATTTAATAGTTTATACGATTTGTTTGCCTCGCTATTGACTGACGAAGCCGTAAATATTATGAATAAAAATACAAAAAATATTGCCGTAAATAAGTATAACCAGAATAATTTTAGGATTAAATTCATTTGTTTAAATATAACAATTAATAGCAGAATGACACAATAACCACCAATATTGAGCCAAAATAATAGTAAAAACTTTGACCAATAGCTGGTATTATATTCGTTAATCTCTCGATATATTGAATTAAATGAATGAATTGTTGACAAAATATTTTCCAATTTATTTGTTTTAATTAATAAATTATTTAATAATTTTAATTTGTGTTTTAAATAATAGCATAAAATATAAAAATAAAAGAATTGATAAATAAATATATTTACGCCATAATAACAGTACAATGCAAAAAATATCGTATTAGGTATACCATAAATAATTACCTCTTTTATGTTACAGTATAAAATATATGGAATAATTATGAGTAAACTTGATGCAATAGGGATTAATTTTCTACTGTTTAATTTTATCAATTTTAAAATAAATTTCGTGCGTTTACATAGTTTCTGAGTTATTATGTGGTTATCGAGACCTACAGTCACTGGCGATCGCAAACCCGCCATCACTTCAAACACTGCGAGAAATGTCGGTTTTATACCATTCCTGTAGTTATAGTAATACATTAATTGTGAACCAATGCATAAAATTAGTATTTGATTTACAGCCAAACTGTAAAACGATTTCATGTTGTAATAATGAGCAAAATCACCAAGAATTATTAAGTAATATGAATTGTTGTTAAAAAATATAATTATATTATTTTTAATTAAAAATATTAATAAAACAGTAAAAACGAGAATAGGTTTGTGTAATAGAGATCTCTTCGGAACTGCATTGCAGTCATCAGTCGTCAGACATAAACCGATTCGAAACAACTCATTCGCTGCTGATTTGACAACAATATGAGAATTGTTCTTACTTTTTAATATTTGCATTGTATTTATTTTATACTATTCTATTTTTAAATAATCAATGTAAAAACTATATTTACTGTTTAATAAAATACAGATAAAATGAAATGTTTTTCTATTTAATTAATCTAACAATACTATATAGTATTAGTATAATATTATTTTAACTACCTTTACTATTGTTATTTTAAACTTAACATATTAATTATTTTTAAAATATAAATATAGATATAAGAATCATTATAAAAATTTCCTACATCATTATTAGAAATATTTATTTATTACGAATAATACATATTTTTAAAATATTGAATAACAAAATAGATCATTAAATATATTAATAAATTAATATTTTTAAATAATATTTATAATAATTTATAAATAACATTAAATAATAATAATGTTTTTTGTTATTATTTATTATATTTATTAACATTATTAATTTATAAATAATCAATTTATTTATTTATCATATTGTCCAATTTAGTTTGAATACTTATAAATATATAAATTTTTATTTTATAAAATATATTAAGTAAAATAAGTTTTGTATTATATTTGAAAGTATATATTTGAATAAATAATATTATTTAAATAACAATATTGAAACAATTTATTTATTAAATATATAAAAATTATATATTATTACATTTTAATACAAAACATATTAATTTCTTAAATACAAACTTATAAATATACATAGTAGTATAATTATTACAAAAATTGTAATATAAATATAAATTAACTAAATATCATAATTCTAATCTTAATTTAATATTGTAAAAATTATTTTTTGTAATATAAAGACTATGTCAGGAATTGATATTATTGATTAAGAATTTAATTAATATTTTTAAACAATGATATGTGACTTGCAAGATAACAGTTTATATAAATTTTATTCTTGTATATGTAAACAACCTTGCACAATTCGACAATTTATTCTTAATTTTAATACTTTAATTAAACAAAAGCTATACAAGGTATTATAATGAATCCTTTTTCATTTTACGCAGATTTAAAATTAGAACAAACTGAAGTGATGAAATTATGTAGATAAAATTATCTTATGACCATAAATTATGTTTAAAAGTTTAAATTTGAATTTACATATTGTTTCCAAAGAAATCCCGGAATCAATATGGGGTTTATTTAAAACACGTTTGAAAGATCTTTTAACTGAACCCCATATTGATTCCGGGATCTCGTTGGGAACAATGTGTAAATTCAAATTTAAACTTTTAAACATAATTTATGGTCATAAGATAATTTTATCTACATAATTTCATTAATTCAGTTTGTTCTAATTTTAAATCTGCGTAAAATGAAAAAGGATTCATTAAAATACCTTGTATAGTTTTTGTTTAATGGATGTTTAAAATATAAGAAATTGCAGAATAAGTTATATTTTAAAAGGTAAATAACTATTTATCATCATATTTAGAAAAATTATTTATTCATATTTTCTAATCATATTATAAGTAATTAGCATGATTAAAAGGATTTTGTAAAATTAAATATTTTTTTAACCTTTGTCATAGTCTTTTAAATAAACCAAATATATTTTATATACATTATTGCTGCTATTATACAATTATTAAAAAATACTATTAACGTTAAATCTATAATATGTAAATTAGTTTGTACATTTGTTAAAATATTTAATCATTTGTTAGCTGTTAAAATTTTAATCAGTAGAAGGTTTTGCAAAAAATTTTGTATTAGAAAACTAAATGGGTGTATAAATCTAATCAAGCATAATATTAAAACAACAAGTATGTTACATTAAATAAAATCTATTTCCTTATATTGCAAAAAAATTTCATCTAAGAACCTGTATTTATATTAACTAAAGAAACATGAACAAATTAATTATTATTGTAACTGCTTTATTTATGGTATCACTGTGTATTTGTAAGTTGCGTAAAAACTCAACTGAGTTAATGCATTATTTATGATTAGAATGTTTAATTATTTATTATTTAGCCAGCGTAATTGGAGATGCTAACAATACACAGACAACGGGTTACTTGAAAGACAATAAAACGGCACATGCCACAAATAGCACCAAAAGAAAATTTGGCAAGGGCAAACGCGTGAGTAACAATATGGTGAAGAAAATGGGTGGCTAAACTTTTTAGCATATTATTGCATGATTGTTTAAAAATATCAAAAATAAATCATATCTATAATTCGTAATTATAAATAAAATTGTATTAATAAAATCAGCAATATCATTTTATTTGCATATTTTTTATTGTTGTATAACTAAAGGATATAATTAAAAATTATATTCAGACTAAATGGAGATGGGTTTTACCATATATTGTTATTATTTTATTAAGCAATTTATTCATTTTAATTTAGTGTTTGTTAAAATTTATTGATTTAATAATATATATATATAAACTACTTGTTATTAACTACTTGTTTATTTAACATATACTCTACAAATAAAACCAAATAGTAAGTACATTTAAAATTTAGAAAAATAAAATGTTTTATAATTGCGCAAAAAAATTACAAAATATTATTAAAAAATTATTTTAAAAATTAACATAATTTTATTTTTAACAAAGCAAATACGTAATTTCAAAAAATTATTAATTAAGTATAATTATAAGTATAATAAATACTGGCAAATTATTTTCAACTAATTTTATTTTAAATGTTCGGAATAATGTAACAAGCTATTACTTTTTAAATGACTATATTAAAAATAAAATTATGCCGTTATTAGAGGTTTAATGGCTATTAAGCATTCGATTAATGTTTGTTTAAAGTATCATAACCTGGCAAGTCGGGTTGGTTATAAAATGGAGAAAAAAATGGGTGGTTATTTTTAAAATAATGATTTCCGATTTTAAAATAATGATTATCAAATTTATAATAATGAATGTAATAAAAACGACTTTGAAATTATAAAACAATGTTAATTAGTTTGCATAACTGTGTAATTATTTAATCATTTGTTTGCTGTAGAAATTGTAATTGATAGAAAATTTTATATTTACACAAAATTAGAGTATGAATTTGATCAAGGATACATTAAACTAAATTACATTTAATAAAAACAATTTTACTTTTAAAAAAATTGCGTATACCGTTATACATATCAGCCAATAAACATGAACAAATTAAACATTGTTATAACTGCTTTATTTATTGTGTCAGCGTGCATTTGTAAGTTGCAGAATAACTTAACTTAATTTATGCATTATTTAATAATTAATATGCTTAATTTTAAATTATTTAGCTATAGTAACTGGAGATGTTAATAATACACAAACAATTGGACATATTAAAAACGATGGAATAGCACATGGGACAAATGGATCAATAGACTATAACAAGCGCGTGAGTGGAAAGATGGTGAAAAAGATGGGCGGTTAAATTTGTTGACATATAAAATTGTGTTAAAATATTGATTTTAAATTTTATTTATAATGCAATTTTAAATTAAAATATAAATAATATAATTAACAATATTTAAAATGAAACAATTTATTTTACCAATATAAAAATACTATGCTAATAATTTATTAGTAATAAATATTATATTATGTTTTAATAAAAATGATCTTTACTATCTTATCATTATGGTACTATTATTATACAGCTATGTAATTAATTAGTACCGTATTTAAAAAATTAACGTTTGATTATAGTTATTGTTTTTATACTGTGTAAGTCTGATTAATTAAATACCAAAAAGTTTTTTATATTAATTAATTATTTACATAAAATCATTGATAGTATATTTTGTTTATTTTTAAGTATTAAACAATTTATTAATTAATTGTTTATTCATTTAATACTGCACAAATAAAGAGACGGAAAAGTACTTTTATATTTTATAAAATTAAATATTTAATCTTTAGTACACTAAGTATTTGGAAAAATAAATTAACACGTAATATCAATACATTTTTACAAAAATTTGCATAATTGAAATTAATATTATTTTTAATATTTATCACGTTTTATATCATTTCCATATATTTACAAAATTGTCATAGCTAAATATATTCTAGCATGTCAAAATAATAAATGGCAGACAAATCAAAAAGTTTGTAGTCTCTAGGACACGGTGTAGTAACTTCTATTTATAAATAACTTGATAACTTCTAAAGTTTTTAATAGCATTAACAATTATCCAATATTAATTTAATTTATTACAATATTTTTATTTAAAACATTATAATATGTACTAATATACATTTTATTAACCAACATTATTATTATTTATAGCTAATTATATGGCTATTATTTAGTATAATTTATAAATTAGTTAACTTCTAAACGTTATTATTTTATATCCAGAATATTATTTAGTTATATTTGAAAATTATGTAAATATATGTTGCTTCAACCACTGGTCAACTTGGTCATTTTGGCACTCGTACGACCCCACTTTTGTCGTTTTGCTGTAACGTTACCTTGTAGGACTGCAACTCTATCTTCCATTCCCTTGGTTAGCTTGGCGCCGCCTGCCATTGGCGCCGGACCGCCATTTACACCGCCATTACCTTTTTAGATGAGAGGTTTCGAAATAATTAATTATAAATATATTTCAAATAATTTATGCTAAATTTTTAATTTCACATGTTATATTATTATTTCAAATTATTTATATTACCAATGCTTATTGTTATAATAGCAATTATCCATAAAGCCCAATATAAGATAGATTTTAGCATGCTTAATAGATTTTATTAGATATTTTTTATGCAATTATACAATAAAAGCATTTGACTCAATAAAACAATAAGTATAATTTAATTTGTTTTTAAAATTTATATTTGCACTTGACATGTGCATCAATTAAATTACGATTGCTTAAAAATGTGAATAAATATTCTTGTATAAGTAAACATTTTAAATCTCAAATTGCAAGTAATATTTTAATAGAAAATTAACACGAAAGTTGTTATAATTATTTAAGCTTGTTGGCTATTAATTATTTTTATATAACCTAAATGTGTTTGCTTGTTATTTGTAGAATTTATTAAATTAATTTGTGTAAAACACTTAATCATGATTATTATGGATAAACTAAAAAAGCAAATCAATATATTAATGTAAATTATGTAAATTAAAAACCAAATTTATTTAATTTCATATAATTGAACATATTATAAAATGTAGTTATGTTTGTATTTTAAAAAACAATAATATTTAAGACATTACAAAATAATTTTTTGTAATTATAATAAATGATTATACAATTTAAATACAGAACGAGTTACTTTTTTTTAACAACAAGCACGATAATAAAAATAATTTTTGGTTTCACGATGTTGTAAATGTATATAATATATTATAAAACAGTATAATTATAATGACAGCAAATAAATAACCGTGCTTTATCCACTAACTAATTTAACCATCTTTGGATTTACGCGACCTCCACCACAACCTTTGCACTGTTGATTGTTTGTATCATGATTAGATCCATAGCCTGTTTGATTGCCTGTAACTTGCGCTAAACTATAGCCCGTGTTGTTGCCTGTACCTTGGGAAAATCCATAGTCCGTTTTATTGCTCGTACCTTGCGCAATTTCATAAACTGTTCCATTGCCCGGGTGATTGCCGGCTTTGGCTGCATTTATTAATGCATTTGCTAGGAAATATTTTACAAATACATGATAATTAAAATTATTTATGTTATGAATCAAATACTATTTATTAATTACCAATATTATTTGCTATAAGCACAATATTAAATAAAATAATAATATATTTTATAATTATCATATTTATAATTATTTATGTTTTGATAGTTAGTGCTATAATATTCTAAATAAAGTTTATAAGATAATTATTCCTAATTAACTGTTTAAACAATATTCTATTAGCATGGAAAATATCAACAATGATTAAACATTAAACTTTGATTATATACTGTACACAATATATAATAAATTGATTTGCCTTACACGATGTGTAACAAGCAACTTTACTTAAAAGCAATTGTATAGCGAAAGCCCTATTTGACAGCTAATTACATTGTGCCAAAACAACTTAATTTAATACCGAATTTATATTAAAATTTTAATGAATATTTTTCTTATTGCTACATGTCAGGTTAATTAGCAATAAACTAGAAATTATAAAAATTATATTTACAAAACCATAAATAATATTGATAGTTTAACAAATTTTTTCACAATCTAATACACACAATTTAGTGTAATATAATATAAAACATATTTGATGCTCATGTTTCTAATATGAACAATGTAGTTTTATGCATTTCTAAATATGTTTATTAATTCTAACTAATAACCCTTGGTTAAAAATAAAGAGATAATGCAAAAATTAACTCGAAACAAGTGTTTAGATAAGTAATTTTAGTTTTAATATGATTAGTGGCAAGTATTTTAATTTTAGAATAAGCTTAATCATAAAATAATTTTTTTTATAAATATTAAACAGTATAAAATTACATTCATATTTATTTAATAATAAATATTTGATTATTGATAGTAGAAAATTTTATTTGAAACATTAATTTTTTGTGTAGCGTATATATACTATCATTCATTTTTTAATTTATTAATTAAACACAATAAAATATAAATAATTTTTATTTATAAACAATAATATTAGAAACATTACATAATATCAATACTATTATGAGATATAATATACAGTTAACAAGCTAAATACAGAGCGAGCTACTTTTTAATGCTAAGCTTAAAAATAAAAATATTTATTGATTATAAGATTTTGCAACAACTTGCGTAAAATATATTATAGAAAAGTAATAATGATCAAATTTAGGATTTTTTATTAACGATTTCAGCAAATAAATAGCCTTGTTTTAGCCATTAACTAATTTAACCATCTTTGGATTTGTGCGAATTCCACCACAAGGGATGCCGGTTTGATTGCTTGTAATATGATTAAATTTATAGGCAGTTTGATTGGCTGTACCTTGCACATTTCCATGACTTGTTTGATTTTCTTTACCGTGCTCAATTTCATATCCAGTGTGATTGCCAGCATTGGTTGCATTTGTTATTGTGTTTGCTAGATAATATATTTTACAAATAAGACATAGTTATAAACAATAATTTTGTTAAGTATAAAATCATGCTTGTAAATTACCATTATTTATCACTATAATGACAAAAATCAATAAAACAGAAATATAATTTATAATTTCTATTTTCAATATTGTTATAGTGTTAGTAATTATTGTATTAATATACTGAATACAAGTTATAAAATAAATATTTCTAATTAGCTGTTAAAACAATTTATATGATTGCGGAATAAATTTATACCAATAATGGTTAAATATTATACTTTATACGTTTTAGTTTTATAGTAACTGATAAAAATATAATAATATATTTTTGTTATTATAATAGAGCCACGATTTTTAGCATTTGCATAATTGGGAAAATTATTTAATTTTATTTTAAATTTTATAAAACCAAATAGCTCGCTGAGTGAGGAATCGGTCCGACGCTGATTCAATTGAATTAAACATTGTACAAATGAATAGAAAACACCGACTCTGAACGATTATCTGTTCTATAATGTATTTTATTAAATTGGGGGGATTAATTTATGTATAGTTTTATTCAGTTACTAGAACGGCAGAAATATTAAAAATTAGATCAATAATGAAAACATTTTAATATAAATAATAAAATGAAATAATTTAATAATAATAAAACTAACAATAATTATTAATTAGCATATACCAATTTACAGTAATAAAATTTACATTATTTTAATAAATACTGTAGTGAAAATAATATTTTAAAATTATTGTTTTTTAGCAAACAAATACAAATTAGTTTTTACCGTTACTGATATATTATTGTGTAAATAAATTATTTCAAATTTATTTTAAAATTACCCTAGAACATTATAATTTAACCACTCGTAAGTTTAGTCATCTTGATACTTGTACGACTGACATTATCATAGATGCGAAATTTCTTTTTAGTATCAGTGTTATTTGAAGCTTCCGTACCATTCGTTGTGCCGGCGCCACCCGTTATTGCTGCATATTTTAAAATAAAGTTTAATAAATTCACTAACTAGATTTTTACTACAATACAAATTAATTTACCCACCCATCTGTTTGGTCATCTTGACACCAAATCTACAGCCTGTTATGTTACCGGTAGGATATTCTAATTTGCCCTCGGTACCGTTACCTATTTTCGCGCCATAGGTGTTATTACCACTTTTTAATAGCTTTGATGGCTGCAAGCAAAGAAAAGGTATATATAATTTCACCTTCCATCCCACCCACCCACCCACC
>JAQIXC010002238.1:0-11538 GCA_034697605.1 Metabelba pulverosa
GCTTAATTAGAGGTTTAGAAGTCATCAAAAGCCGGGGCCCGGCGTTCGGGGTTTAGCGCCAGCGCCTGCACGCCATACGATCATGCCACTCGTAATAAATTGGTCTGGATCAAATGCCAACGAAGAGTCGATCGGCCGCCGTAATCTCGCGTAATAGACATTTATACAAGCTTATTTTCACATAAATTAATTATAAACTAGCGAACAAATCTTTCGGCATTACGTACGAACTTTTAAACATGTATATTTTATCCCTGAATACATCGAAATTTATCCGACAATAAAAAATATATCCTCTCGTAAAAACGTATCCTGATAAATCTACTTAATAAAGCAACTTAATTCATTATAGAAAAAAATGTATTAATTTATGGTTATTGCATGATACTTTCTTTGCTATTGAAGATACTTTCTTTTATATTGAAGTTTTTTTTAAGTATGATATAATTGAAGCAAATACATTGATTAGAAATTTCGTATTTACTGTACAGTCGAGAGACTGAGCGCCGAATATGTGATTAGTGTCGACAGTCTCTCGTCTATAGCCTGTAGTGATTGAGTGGATGCGAACATCGCTTTCGATTATACGGGTAATGATCGGCGAAAACAATCGATTAAACAAATAAAAAACGAATTCCAACGCAATGTTTGCCGACAATTGAATAATCAAAACGAGTTTGGATTTGATTTTCAATCACTAGTTGACAAGAATCTACTTCAATCTCTCTCTCTCTCTCTCTCTCTCTCTCTCTCTCTCTCTCTCTCTCTCTCTCACTCACTCTCTCTCTCTCCCACCCTCCCCCATTAAGAGATGTTTATCATGTCTAAATTTATATAATGTATAACTTATATTATTAATAAAATGATGCATAATTTATATATTAATATAAGAATATATAATACTAAATAGTTTCTGTATAGTTTATATAATATACTCTAAGTATTATATATAATATACTGTACGGTTTATTCTATATAAAAATATTCGATTCTATCGCCAGATTAGATAAAAAAAACTTTTCTATAAAGAATATTCCGATAATTAAAATCACATAAAAAGCGATTTCTCTCTCTATACGCGTCAAATAGCGCCGACAGAAACACTCAGTGAACGGCACATATCGTGTGTCGACGTCTAACTAATCCGTGCCATTCATTCGGCGCACAATAAATATTCTCAATTACGGCCTCACATACGACACACACTCTCGCGAACTGTCACTTCAAATGCACTTTCGATTCTCATTCCCGGCGAACACGGAATGGGAGACAAAAAAATAGATATTTCTCTCAATTCGAGCCAATCATCGCATCTATTCATAACGTGTCAGTCGTAACGGTTTTAATGCAATCGAAAAGAAAAAAAATTACATCAAAAAAAATTGAGCAAAAAATAACTCCATTTCGAGATTCGCTGATAAAATGCAAAAAATATTTCAAATTTTTTTTAATTTAATTTATTTTTATATTTGATTTTTATGTTTTTCGGAAAAATTAAATTATTCTTGATATTTTCGGCGATGGAGAAACGTGGCGCAAATATTTAATCGATATAATCTAAATGTATAATGGTAGTTCGGCATTAGTGACGAGCACAATGCCTAATTATTCATCTAGCGCATTTCCATTATGCCGAGCGACGATTTTATCATGAAAGATTTTTCGCAAACCCATTATCCGACGGTCTTATTGATAAACCAATGCGTTTGAGAGACAGCTCTTTAGGCGCAAAATACACTTCACATTTCGATAATAAAGCCGTTCAGCCAAACGCTGAAACTCTTTTTGTTCAATGCGCAAAATTTCAGCATTGTATAATCGCGTTTTTATTATCATGATTCTATGTGTTTGGCAAAGTTTTTCTGTATGTTTGTTTATTTAGTCGAATTAAACCGTAAAGTTTTTGCGCGCCTAGAAAGTGGTAGAATTGCAAAGATTTAATTTCGAAATTATCATTTTTTATCCGGCTCGTTTTTCTCCGAAATAAGATAAATACTTTGCAAATTGAATGGAATTTGTGCAGCGTATAATTTTCAATTGACGCGTTTGTCTCGGAAATCGTTGCGAAATATTTACATGTTTTTCAGTTTTGCAATTGTTTTGCGAATTACTTTCGCTTCGATTTGAAAAATTTTGTATAATATTTGTGTTTTTCAAAAATAGATCTTTTGATCTATTCACTATTTTGCTAATGTTCCATTTTGCTACAATAGATACAAGGTTTAAAAAAATCGTTTATAAAAAAGCTTAATTTCTAATATTTGTACAGTACATTACACATTGTACAGTATTAATCGCGTATTACACACAAGTATTATTTTACAATATATATAAAAAATATCAATTGAATACTTATAAACTGTGTAATATAATAAATTGTTAGAGAAACTGATAAAGTTTTAATCGAAGTTTATAAAGCTGTTTATAACTTGTTAAAAACTACAGATAATGAGAACTTGAGAAAAATTTATTTACTATTAAATTTTAGCAACATTAAAATAAAAATAAAATAATATTTAAATGTTTACATTAAATTAAAGAATTTAATGAAAAATCTCATCAAACATTAATAACATTGTAAATAAATTATACAGTTTTTAAATAAACAGTGTAATACCAGTATATCAAAATTATTTTGCACAGTATAAATATATGTTTTTAACAAATTATATTTGATTAAACATGAAATAATGAAATGTTTAAATGTGAGAAACATTAAATTATTTTTAAAAAATATACCTTGTTTATTTGATAACATTAAAACTAGACATCGTGTCTAGCCATTAATAAAGTTTATGAAATATTTTATCATTCTTATCTCCAGACAAAATATAATCAGTGTGCTTTTTTTGCAAACAAACAATAGTACCCGTACACTTTTTTGTTACCAAACTTGTTAATTATTATTTATAATCTCAAAATATCTATTATAATTAACATTAAGCTTGATTAATTTATCAGTTTATGCATTTCATTGCTTAATTTAATAAATAAGGACTTAAATTTAAGCTTGATATATCTATCATTTAACTGTAATATAAAAACTGTTAAAAATGAGTATTTTAATTATGAGTTATATTAATTAAGCTAGTTAATATTTATTATAATAAAAACTTAAATTACCATTTTAATTAAAACCAATATGTTTTTCTAAAATAATTACCCTGCACATTTGTAAAAATCTAGAACAAAAATAATTAAGAAAAATAATATATTTAAATACACAGCAACTAAACAAAAAAAATTATGCAATAAAACAAAACAAAAAGTTTTAATGTTTTAGATATACTGTGCAGTAGTTTTGGAAAAGTAGATTAAGTGTAAATTAAACTTGCATAAAATCTCCACTTCCCCTACTCTCTCTCTCTCTCTCTCTCTCTCTCTCTCTCTCTCTCTCTCTCTCTCTCTCTCTCTCTCTCTCCCAACCCTCCCCTTCCTTTCTCGCTCCATCTTCATCTCATTTCTAAGATAATGGTCTCAAAGAATTAATTAAGCATGGTATTAAGCGCAATTTGAATTACAAATTGCGCGGAATATCTGTCTATATTCGTCGGAAAATATTTGAATAATTTATGAAACGCTGAGATACGAGTGGAGCGGAAGAGACGGCGGAGAGAGAGAGAGAGAGAGAGAGAGAGAGAGAGAGAGAGAGAGAGATTTGGGGAAAAGAAAAGGTTTTGGAGAAACAAATCCTTTAATTTGCAAACAAATACCACTTCATATCCATCACTCGCATCGCATACACTCTCGACAGTACGGCTCGAATTAGATTTCCAATGCAATTGTAATAACGCTTTACTCGATCTACTTTATACTGTCTACTATTCCGCGCTGCATCTGATTGTTTGTTTTTTCTCATTCCAACCAAAAAAAAAATTTTGAGCTTGCTAAAGTTGCAATTTAGCTATCTGAACTTTTTGTCTGGGCAAGTTCTGAATTGTCATTTGATATATTTTTCTCCGCAGATAATAATATACTGTCTACATTTTCCTACAGTCAGCGAAATTGGTATTTTTTTAAATAGTTCAAAAACAAAAATATACGGTGTAATCTTTTTATCATTAGTAGACAGAAAATGCCGTTTTTATGTAAAACAAATTATATTCAGATTATGTTTTTTCGACTTTTTCTGTTTTTGTTTGCTTTCAACTTCTGGAGAAAAGTTTTATTTTCAATCATTATTAGTAAAAATATTATTTTTTGTTTGAAATTTATTCAAATTTAATTTCCAATTTATTTTATCCAGTTGTTTCCTAATTTGAATCAGATTTTTGCATTCTAAATTGATTAAATTTACAAAGTCTTTTCGCGTACAAACTTATAACAAGATAACTAATTTTAATAAAATTATTTAATTTAAAATAATCTAAATTTAAAGCTAATTTGTAAAATATTAGCTTGATAAAATATATTATTTAGTATAAGATCTCTCTAGTTATAAAGTTTTTGTATGCTAATTTAATAACTTTAAGTTAAACTAAAAATAGCTTTCAATATTTTGGAAATATTAAAAATTTCTTGATAAATCAGTTATTATAACAAACAGTATATAAATAATTATAGCTTCAATAAGTTTTGTAGCAAGTCACATTACTTAATATTATGTATAAATAATAAATCTATTCTTTCGCAATTATTTCGCAACTCGATTAAATATTAAATGGAAAAATAACTATCTAATATAAATCAAAATTATTGAAGAGTTTTATATCATTTATACATAATAATACTTTAATAATATATGTTTTATCTATTGATAAAATCTTAAGTATTAAACTATCACTATCTATTAAAACAAAGCATAATATTTTTACCTTAAATATAACTTACAGAAAACTATTTTAGTTTCTACGATTTATATAGTACTATCTAACTTAAAAACAATACTAAATCAATCATATTTGAATTTGTCATGTATAAATAAATATCATTTTATATTAAGTTATATATATTTTAAAATTATTATGGATTTTATTTTATAAGTAGAAACTATACATATGCAATTGCATAATTATTATAATAAGTCAATTTTATAAATATAGCAATATATTGAATAAATAAGAATATGCGCAATTTTATCTTTTTTTTTAGAAAAAAAATTGATGATAATTTACAAAGAAATTATGCAAATTTTAAAACAAAGAATTTGTTGTATATTTTGAGACAAAATGTTGATTTCACTGTAAAATTGAAGATTTAAATTATTAGACTAAACAATTATGTTTAATTTAATATTTGCACTTGATAAAAGTACGATATTAAGAAACGGATTTAAATAAATGCCTTTGATTGTAATGCTCTTGGGTTTTACTCAATTTATTTAAGCATTAAACATTTATGTACTAATATATTGTTTTACCTTGTATATTAAAAGATTTTTATCAATCATACATTGCAATCTCTAAATTTTGTGCATACTACACGTAACTGGCATAGTCATAATACCATGCATACAGAGTATTTTGTGTCCTTTGCATATTTCGAGTACACTACAACAATGAAATCAAATTTGTTTTGTATAATTTAACTTATCATGTTCTGCAATTAATCAAGCGCAAAAATGAACCAATAAAATATAAATAAATTTTATTTAGACTAACATATAATTATTAAAATTAATAAACAGTTACTTTTTAATAATAATAGTTAATATAAAAACAATTTAATTGTAGTTATAACATAATTTATGATTTTTATAAAAGGTAATAACTATGTACAATTTTTAAAAATTAATTTATAAATATCTACTTGTTATAAATAAAATTATTTAAGTTAATTATTAATCATAACAAAAACGCAAATTTTGCTTGTTAAAATCCCAATTGAAATAAATTTTTAAATTTATATTTTTAATTAAAACTGTACAATAGTTATAAATGTTTTTAGAAAATTTTAAAACAAAACCATCATATCAAAATAAAAGCCATTATTACTCGAAAAGTATATTGTTGCAATTTAAAACAAACTATTTCAAACAGTTATTTGAACTTACTACAGCACTAACATACTTGGTGAAATAAGTTACAATGGTGTAACAAGATAGAGGTAGAATGTAGACTTTTAAGCAAGTCTGCAATTTGTTGGCAAGTATATTTGTAAGCAATTGCGAGTTTAACTCGTTTTTCTGTTTACACAGTTAATAACACGTTGCAGTCGATTCCGGACAGTTGTCAATAAACTTTTATCATGTAAATTTTCTAGACATATTTCTATTTGTTTATTCAAATAACAATTGTTTTTTAAATGTCAATATCTATACAAATATTTTAATTATCATGTTGACAATTAATGTTTAATTTGCTAAACAAATATTTTTGCCATGTTTAACTTATTCATGCAATAAATTTAAACTAATTAAAATAAAATAAAATTGACCATAAAATTGTATTATTTTATTATTCAATTATTTAACTAAATTATAATCATGTAATATTAATATAATGCTCACTTTTTTGTTATGAATTGTAGATTTTAAAAATTTAAATAAATATTATACAGTCTGATTATTGACTGATAGATAAAATCAATATATTTATTAAGATTCTTATCAAGTAAATATTTATATACAGCAAAAACTAGCAATTTATTTTATTATTCTTTTTTACGTTCCCATCAAAGTTTTTGCTGTGCAGTAGAGGTACAGCCGGTCCTCGAAAAGTGCACAACTCATGCATTGATTACTGTGTGGACACGTGTTTTGTTTAAACTATACTGTTCACTGAAACTGCACCAGATAATAACCAACGCGATAGCAAGCACAAATTTCGATAACGTTTCGCGATTGCAGTTAGTTCAAACTACCTCTACTTTTTCGAAAAACTAAAATTATCCATGCTCACTGTACTGCCTTTGAAATTAATGTGTAGAATGCATAGAATTCTAACATTATCTAGCTAGAAAATGTATTCATTATGTCTAAAAATTAAGATAAAAGTAAATTTCCTTAAAATAGACAAATTGTTACATTGTAAACAGTTTTAAAATATTAACTTACTGTATGTATTGTTTTAAACAATTATTAATATATTAATAATTGTTAACAGTATAATCAATGTTATTTTGCTACTACAGGTATACTTATATAAACTTGATTAAATGTCTAGTAGTTAGTCTATTTTTTGTGCATAGCAATAAATTATTCTTAAAAACACGATAAACATTCGTTGAGTTTAAATACAGATTATAAAACAAAAAATTTTAGCGAATATTTGATTTGAATTTTTTATACAATAATTATCGCAAAGAAAGTGAGTCTTTCTTAGAGACACCGGAATATTGTTGTGAAATATGTCGTAACCGTCGCGTCTCTGCAGAACACAAACACTCGATAAGAAGGTGGCCCTCATTGGGCGCCGGGGGCACCGCCTCACTCGCACTGATTAGACAATAAAAATGTACTTGCACAAATGCGCTATTTAAGCGCAAATTCTCGCCGAAGAATACACGTATTCTTCACACGAAAAAAAGTCTGCATTCATGCGGAAAGTCTTGCGTTTAGTCGAAGAGTCAAATCAAATCATTTTTTGTTCAAATGTTTAGCTGAAAAGTGTGGTTAAGAATAGGAAAACAATTTTTAATTATATTAATTAAAACTTCGTTTCAATTATGTTATTAATCGACGCAAACACTGCGCTTATGGAGGAGTTCATGAACTTAGACTTCGAGCCGACGGACAATAGTTTCGGCGCTTTATTGCCGACGACCGCCGGTATGGCGACCGGCGATGACATCGCAATCAAAGCCGAAGACACTTCTAGTCTAACGCTAATGAATATATCGGAGAATAAGCCGTTTTCGGCGACGCCGGCGCCAAACGGCGCCTTCAGTACGAACTATATGCCGGCGCTCGACTGCAAGTCCAGTGAATGGGCGCCGAACGCACCGAATGGCCCGAATTCGCCGAATATCGACCAATTGTTCCGAATTATCGAAACAAATGAGAAACAAAACGAACGAATGTTAATACAGTTCCGACTCAAACAGGTATTACTCGATTATCTCAAAGCCAAGCAAACGCCCGGCCTATGCGGCACCGACACCAGCAATACTGCCGGTGCGCCGATGCCTACCCCATCTCTATGTGCGCATCGCAACCACAACATGCAAGAGCTCGCGTTAGATACCGGCGCCGAGACGAGCGCCGACTACGAAATGAAGCAGTCGTTCAACGGCTACCAAATGGGCGCCGATATGTCAACAATACTGACGCCTCCTATTTCTCCCGGCGGTAAACCGCCGTTTTTCCTGTCGGCGCCCACCGCGACGCCCGGCCTATCAGTCCTGGGCTTAAATGACGAGCTGCGAGAAGAGAAATACTATTCATCCGATTGCGAAGAGCCGGCGCCGCACCAGTCGAGCGACTTCGACGCCGCCGACGATGTCATACAATGCTCGCAAACGCGTCGACAGCCGAAGAGCGGCAAACGGAGCGCATCCGTCGACGACCCGAACGACCGGCGCCGGAAGGTGTCGACGGCGAGCACGGCGTCCGACCAGTCGAAGCGGTCGGCGCACCTGTCGGCTGAGTTCCGCTACCGAACCAAACTGAACGACAAGATCACGAAACTGCGGAACATTGTCGGCCCGAAGGCACAGCTGTCCAAATCGGGTGTTCTGGCCCGCAGTATAGAGCTCATCACCAAACTGCAGAAGTCGAACGCCCGGCTCAAGGAGGAGAACGGCCGCATTCGGCTGCTGCTGATGCAGGCGTACAGCCAACTGCCCTCTCCGGCCCTCCCGTCGCTCGACGCCAACGCACAGTCGCGTAGTCTGAGTCCAAACACTAATTTGCAATTCGAGTAGCGATGCACTGCTCGTTGTTCGCACTGTATAGGAGAATAATTACCTTGCTCATTTTTATTGCCTGTTATGTTCAACTTCAATATCTATCTTGATTTGATCTTTGTAAAACGTAACTGGCTAATTAGAAATAAATTAACTTTTTTTATTATCATACTTGTTTTGCTTTAATTAATTGCTGTTTTATTATGATTCTCCTTTTGTTCGTCGTAATACTATGTGCTCGTAATTGTGTCTTGTTGCTCTTGTAGGTTTTTATCCTGGTAATTTTTGTTTTGTTGGCTAGTCTTCGATTGAATTTATTTGGATTTTATTTACATTTATTCAATGTATTCAATGTTTTTAGTATTTAATTAATTATTGTATTTATAGACGCGAGTATAGACTGTGTAATTCGAGAGTTTAATTTCGTACTTTTATATACTGTAAAAATATCTAATTTCGCTTATAAACGAATTCGAGATTTTATGCTCGGTGTTATCGCAATGTACTTTTTTCACTAAAGCACACTTTTTTAATGTACATGTATAAATTATATAAATGATTAAATTTTATATTGTGCAAAATTATTTTATTTCCACCCATAAAAATACAATGGCAATTAATCAATTAAAATTGGTTGCCATCGAAGAAATTAAACGTGGTACAGCTATAACTATCCTGTTTATTTGAAGTTGTTTGATAAATTCTATAATGTAAAAACTTTTAATTGAATTGTATATAAAAATTCTGTGTTTTATCTAAAAATTTTTTAATTCATAGTCTTAACAAACAGTCGATTAGATTAATAGGCAAAATCTAAATGGAAATGTGTGCTTTTTTATACTGTACACAATTTTCGCGACAAGAATGCAAGCCATACACAGAATTATACTGTAGCATTCGATAAGGCAATAGTTGCTAACCATTGCACTAAAATTTTACACAGCTTTTACAGAATTCTTAGTTAAAATTTATTTTATTTATTTATTTTGTGATAAGAATTTTTAAAAACTGCAAAACATTATAAAATAATTATTTCGCAATTTAATCAAACTACTGTATATTCAATATTAGAGTTACACGTTTATTTTAGATTTAAAAATATTTATTAACGCAAATATATCTCGTTCTACTAAAGACAAATATATTTATTTAACAAATAGAATACCAATTGCATTGTAAATATTTTGCAAAGTTATAATTACATTATATTAAAATAACTATTTGCTAAAATTAACTGTTTTGCTAATAGATTTATAAAGCAGTTTTTACAAAGTTTAATTATATTAGCTAATATAACTTAGTTACATTTATACATAGAATGAATATAACAGTTTAAATTTGTATTACAGTGTAAATTTATATATTATATTTTTAAATTTATAGAAATACATTAAATTAATTAATTGTATGTTTTTTTGTATAAAGTATTAGATTTGTTAAAATAATCAAGGTTTAAATTCATTTCTAGACATAAGTGGATTGTAATTAGATAAACTCATAGCAAATAAAAAAAGGTTGCATTGAAGAAACAAAATAGTGTATCAAGTACATCTATAATTAAATCGTAAAGTAGAAAAATGTTTAATTAAACAGAAAACATACATCTGTTTGAATAATAAAAAAGAGTATTTATATACAGTATAAACGCGATTATCAATTGCCTCTTCTGTACCAAACAGTTGAAGCACAGATGAGGGGTAAAAGTATGCAGTATAATTGAGAGGCATTCAAAAATTTATACAGTATACTCGTTGATTATAGCGTACAGTATCGCTGGCTTGTGAGCAAAAGATAAGATTGGCACAAGTATGGAAAATTTTGTAACCCGAACAAATTTAGTTTTTTCGAGTGGATTCTCACTCTCGGAAAACTATTTACATTTATAATAAACAAAATTATTGCAATTTTTTGTTCATAAATATTTATTTCTAAAAATATATTAATTTTTATTGTTTATACATATAAATGACATAACTTTTTAATCACATGCTTTAATTAAGCAGTATAAAAATATTTTTTACTATCATTTCTAAAAATCACAAGTATTAATTGTACACACTTCCAAGTACAGTATTAATCAATTGCAATTTAACCTTGAATCAATTTTGTTTTATAATAATTTTGTAAATATATTGAATAATATTAGCAATATATCATATAAATGCCATCATTTATTTATTTTATGCATGCTATAATTAAATCGGCGGAATTAAAATAGAAAGTCTTAAAATCAAATAAACATTTGAAAATAATTTTCGTTCAATTTAAGCAATATAACATTTCGCCGACATTTACATCATTACAATATAATGATTCATACATTATAAATTAATTAAAATTTATATTGCATTTAACAATTAACTGCATTTTTACAACTCTTAAAAATACATTTGAAATACTATATACAGTAAAACATAAATTGTAATAAAAATCGCAAAACTCAGTCTCAAACCGACGGATCAAAGGGTTAATGGAGTTCGAGCTCTGGTCGTAAAGTCAATGTCTAATGAGCCGAACGCCGAACCAATGCTCCGGTGCTCTCGTGTCGGAGTCCGAGCGCCGAAATGAGATTTTCAAACGCGTCGTTCAATTCGCTTGAGTTGTTGTGTCTATCCGTCCACTCCTGGGTATTGTCGACGTTTGGAGACATGAAAGTACATTTGTACTTAGTAACAGGAATAAATCTTATTTCAACTAGATAAATTACAAAAAGCAGTTAACAAATTGAGAAGTTTCTACTTTTATATAGTTTGT